>RJWJ010000200.1:223556-335658 GCA_004363605.1 Indri indri
TAAAAAAAAAAAAAAAAAAAAAAGGTGAATTCAGGTATGTGGTATAGAGGGTAAGGGAACAACATTAATTTTTATTTAACAACTTTGTTTCTTTCATCTATTTCCAAAAAATTTATGACTCCAGAGAGAGAGTCTATTAAGGAAAAAACAGAAAGAGCATCAGTAACAAATGTCACATGCTTGTAAAACATCTTCTCTACACATTTAAGTGATGAAAATGCTTTTTCAGTCTTCTCAGTATTATTCTCTAATCTCTTGAAGCACCCAAGAATAGCGACAAACATAGCGTAGGAAAGATTTGTTCTAAATATAATTGAATGTGTTTTGGAAATATTGAAATTTTCAAAATATATTGAAAAAAACCTTGGATAAAATTGTGTTGTGATTTCCTTCAGACTTAATGTGTATTGTTCAATAAGGTAGCTAAAATTTGTTTTTCAAGCCATGTGTTGTGAGATTTATTCTAATCACCATAAATTCTCCTCTAATTTAATCATAAAAATATTAAATATTTTCTCTCTCCTATTAATAAAAGTTAAACTAGCTATCAGACCAATTGTTACAATGTTGCAAAAAGCCATGGAAAGAAGAGATAGCATCCCCCTGGGAGGAGAGGGCAGATTTGTCTCTGGCCAAGACAGTAAAGATGTTAATAATGTTGCCCTGTGGGGAGGAGACTGGGCAGGTTTGCTAGCAAACTCTTAAGATTGGAGTTTTCCCAAGCTTGGGATTGCTCAGCTGTTACACAAATCTACCCGTGCACATTGCCTGCGTGTGACTTGGGGGATAAGGGGAGACAACATAAACAGGAAGTTCACACTCCTCACTGCCTGATGTACTGCGCGTGATAAAGTCCTTTGTCTCTGACCCAGGAGTCTCGCGTCTCCTGTCAGTATCTGTGCAAATGTGGCAGGCTCACTCGTTAGCTTGCAGGCAGGGTAAACTCTTAGGCTAGTCACAAGTCTTGACAGGACTGACACTTTGTTTGGAAGGTACAAGCCTAAGGCAGCAAAGGGAAGGGAAGGAGGGGCGGGGCAAGGAAAACAGGGGCTGCCATACTGGTTACCACAACAACCACAGAGACGGACCGCAGAGACGTAGCAGGTTTCTTAGCAGTCACTCTACAGTTTAGACTTTTCTGGAAGGGTTAAAAGAAGGAACTTCCATTCTGACTAGTCCATAAGAGAGAAAAAAAGGCAAATTTTCTCCTTGGCTCCCTCCCATATCCTCTTTTCCTTGGTCAAGGTTGACCTCCACAGAGATCTAGCTCTGCCAGGCTTCTTGATTGCATCTTGGTGGCTGCTCAGAAAACCAGGTCCTGTGTCTTGAAGTATAGTGTTCCATCCAAATATAAAAATGTAGAAGTGACTTGGTACAAGTAAAGTGCTGACCAAGAAGGAGAAAGGAAGATGTGGAAAGAGAATTTGAGAAGGTGCACAAGGATTATATTTCAGTATAATATGTAACAAGTTCACGTGTACGTCAAATTTTCCTAATTTTTTGCTTTCCATAAAATTGAATAGGAGCCTAATTGGGTTTTCAGCTGATTACTTAAAACAAAACCTTTATAACAGATCATTATGTGATTTTTTTTTTTTTGGTCATAACACTGGAAAGGAGTTCAAAGAAACAGGTGTCAATGCTCTAACAAAACTCTACTTACTTCTGTGAACTTAAGTGACTTAGTAATTCCAATAATGAAAAGGAAATACAGGCACAGGTCCATGCAGAGTCCTGTCCTTTTATTTATAAATAGTGAACCTGATTGGAGAAAGCAGCCTCATTCATCTCATTAAGATAGATACTTCTGTTGCTCTATACTTGCAACAAAAATAAGAAAAGAACAAAAAAAGGAAAAAAAAAAGATGTATACTTCTAATAAGATTATATTTTTAAATTTAAGATTATTTATCAAGATTTGTAAAATATGTGTTCTTTTGATTAACTATGAACTAATAGTAGTTATAAAGATAACTCAGGAGAAACTTTTATACATGTAAAGCCTTTTGGCCACATGAATGAAAACTAAATTTAAATTTTAAATGTTAATACATATTTTTGGTACAGAAAAGTATGATAAAATGATCAATAAAAGACTTTCTAATATAAGATTTATATAATTAGAATAAAATTCTGTGGAATGGAATTACATGGTCAAGTAAAAAAAGAAATATGTAAATTTTCATAGTTGAACAATAGCTTGTTCATAATATATATTTTTAGGGTGAGTATTACATAGTGTATTTAAATTCAATTAGATACATTTTAAAAAGTGACGTAACTTTTATTCCCAATACTGAAGAAATTTCTTCTATTTAAAGTCATTATGAACCATTTTAAATCAACTAAAATATGTGATTGAGTATACAGTTTTTAAAAAAAAATTCTAGGGGACAAGTGAGCAAAAAAGTTTGAAGATGTCTGTTTGAGTGACTGTTAGGGCCAACTCAGATGTCATATATAAGAGCCATCTTTGGATTTTCTTCCCTATGGGTGGAGACACACTGAAATATTTCAATTAGGAGAGTAAAGTGATCAGACTGTCAGTACAGAAATATGTCTCTGGCAGCAGAATGCAAGAGTGATTAGAGACGAGAGTGGAGGCTGGAAAACTGGTTATAGCAATTGTGCAGTGAAAAATGAAGGGCGTTCGAATTAAGGCAGTTACAGTGGCATGAAAGAGGAGGATCCAAGTGAAGACATGTTTAGCAAGAAGAACCCACATGACTGGTAAAATTGGATGTAGGAGAGGGAGGATGGGAAAGGCTAGGATGCAAACTGGATGGTGTCATGTGCCAGGGTGAGGAAAGTGTCTTTAAGGAGGAAGTTTTGTGCAGAAGATGATGAGGTCCATCAGATACGCTGGGGCTAAGGTACTTCTCATATGTTCCCCTGAGAGTGCCTGGAATGTATTTGTGAGAGAATGGAGAACAGAAGAGACAAATGGGTTGAAGACATAAACCTGGTAGTAATCTGGTTCCGAGTGGTAGCTGAGTGAAGTTCCCAGAGTGCAAGAGAGAGAAGAAAAGAGCCAAAGGCTCTTCTGTATCCAGGAGGTGCTCACATCTAAGCAGGAACCGAAAGTGGGAGCCAGTGAAGGAAAGTAAGGCATTTCTCCTAATAGAGGAAAGTGTTTTAACTTGAAATCCAGCCAGGAGAAAATATCAGTCTCAAGGATTTGATTTACAGTTCTTTCTTTCAGTATTTAATATGGCGTTCACTCCTTACAGGCAGTAGATAAAATATTCTTGTGTTTCCTAATTTTCCCAAGGTAAAAGATAATATTCATTTAATATATTTAATAATTTTGGTTTGTAGAAGGTCTTTTGTGCTTTGTTTTTAATTTAAGTCTTTAATTACTTCCTTAATAGAGAGACCACTAAGAAAAATCGTGATTTCCTCCTTTGCTTCTAAGTCTGTATTTAATAAGCGAATGTCTGTAAACAGTACCCAGCAATGCAGTACTTATGCAATTACCAAAGGTCATTGTTGGTATGAACATATTTCATTTAGATGCCAACTTTGCTGCTGTATTATAGACACTTTAGAAATACACCGATCCCCGTAAGCAGAGATTTACCACATATTGATACCAACAACTTACAACTTGCCTAAAAGTATTTCTCTGTCATCTGCTCCCAAGATGACAGTTATTACAGGCTCATGGTAGGGGCTTGATCTAGTTCTTCTGCTCTAATCTCCGACTCTAGAAGGACTGCACAATCTAATCCTTTACTGCATAGATGTATTCATTTGAGCATGTAGCAAAGCACCGGCCCCGCCTCAGAAGGTCTGAAGTTGAAGTCCTGATTCTTTTATTTCTTCGATGTTATACTTAGGCAAATCAGTTCAGTTTATTTCACCATTTTTTTTTTTTTACTGAATTGCTAGTATTACCAAGTTCTGGAGAAACAAAGCTAAATGAAATACAAACATACGTAGAACATTTCAAAATGACATGAGAGGAAGGCACAAGGCTCTGTGAGTTTGAAGAGACCCTCCGCATTCAGCTTGAGCAATAAGAGGGGGGCAGCATTTCCGGAGGAGCAGACACCTCAGGTGATTTTCAAGGAATGAACATGTGTGGTCAGGTGTCAGGGCAGAGAAAGGTGGCAACTGAAAGGTCAGAAGATTGTTCCAGCAAAAGAGAGCAAGGGGCAGTGCAGAGTGACCAGCAGGGTGTCCCGGAGAACCACGTGCAGTTTTGTATTACAAGGAATTCAATTGTGAGATACGGGTTTCTGGGAGTTGAGGCAGATCACGGAGGCTTCATAGGCTGGGATGAAAACTTGGATTTTGGCATGTAGTCACAGTGACTCATTAAAGTGAGTTAAGAAAAAGCAGTCACAGTCGGATCTGCATGGCCATCACGTAACTCTGGTTGCAGTGTGGAGGGTGCATTTGACGAGAGCAAATCCAGAAGCGTTTTTAATGCGTCAGTGAGGCATGATAAGGGCTTGAACTTGGGCCACGATAGAGTCCAGGAGAGGAAGGGCACAATTAAGAAAGATTAAGGAGGCAACTGTTTATGACAGTGCTTGTTGAACTAGAAAAAGCACAGCTTGAAGAGTGAGGGAAGCCTGAACTCGAACCCTAGCTTTGTTACGTAAGGTCTTGAACCCTTTACAAGTGACTGTAATTCCTGATTTTCTGCATTTCTGAAAGTGAGGGTGACACTGCCTTATATTGTCGTGGGGATTAGACATAAACGAAATCACCTGGAACAGTGCTTGGGCGTAGAACGTCAGTAATTACTAGCACATCCCTTAAGCTCAGCTTCCTCTCCTGCCTTATAGGTTTGTTGTGATATTATAGTGACATAGTATATGTTGATGGTGAATAACCTTTTGGATAAAGAATCTTTTCAGAAATAATGTTTTATGGGCTACTTTTTTCCCCATGTGAAAGAAAAATAGCTTTGAATCTCATTAAAAAGATATTATTCTTAAAACTAATGCAAGTTTTCTTTTATTGAATTGACAGCAGGATGATGAGGCCATTGGCCTCCAAAGTGCTTATAACGAGTCCCTTTGAGAATCAGCTGTATGAAGGTGTCACACGACAGTTGAGAACACAGGACCTGGGGTCAGACTGGTGGCTAATTGTATGTCTTTGGACAAGTTAGCTTACCTCTCTGTGCCTCAGTTTCTTGCTCTCTGGTGATACCTCCTAAGATATTTTTGAGGATTAAATGAGATAATTATGCATGTAAACTGCTCAGCTGTGTGCTGGGCACATGTGAAAGAAGGACTTAGTGAATAGTTACCATTGATTTTTGGAGGGCAATTTTCAAAGAAGTGACTTTACATGAACTAACTTATTTGATTTAGAAAAAAGAAAAGAAAAAATATCCAAGATGGGTATAATTATTATCATCCCCAGGTGGAATTATGTCATTCAGGGTCCCATATCAAGAAAGCAGTCGAGCTGAGGCTAGAACCAGTTCATTCTATTTAATGTTATGTTTCCTGATTACGTTGTATACTTTTAGTAGGGAACACTCTGGTGGCTGCATGCTCGCCCAACCTGGGTCTCCCTCTTTCCTAAGGTTGTAGGACAATCTCTGCTTAAGCAAAAGGCACACAACAGCTATAACACAAACTACAGTTTTCTGGAAGGGCTGGTTACTGTTCCACCTTGCACTGAGCTCTGTAGGGCCCAGACTGCTAAAGGTCTCAGCTCTAGTTTTTCTCCTCTCCCATGAGCGAGTAAAACTCCAGGCCAATTCCCTGCCTCCTGTTTGCACCTAGGCCTCACCCAACTAGGGTGCACATTCCTGGAGTCAAGGAACTGTAGTGACGCTCCTCTCAGTGTCCCAGGTCTCTCTATTTTGTGAGGGCTGATAGGCTCTTGGCTTAAGTGCCATGTGAATAAGGTTGTGGGTTTTAGGTCATGGTTTCCTTATTACTAATATTAAAGGACACTATGTGAAAGCCCAAGTCACAGATATATTTATTATAAACAATAATAACAATAACAAGCAGGATAGACAATAATGGCTGGAAGAATGTCATCTGTCAGTGACATGCTCATTTATGGGCAGGCAGCTCTTTCCACTCTTACGGATGAGGACAAGTAGAGGAAACCATGGAATTTGATTTACTTTTCCAAAAAATATATGCTTACCCACCTTACATTCAAAAATGAAACTTGGGATAGATGTTGAGGACTTTAATAGAAATAGAAGTTACAATTTTCTGGTTTCTACTTCTGAATGCATCTTGCAATCTTCTTTTTCATGTCCCCACGTTTGATCACAAGTGTCACAGCCTGAAGTTCCTCAGTCTTGGGGACTCTTCTTCTTAGGTAAATTACTGTCAGGATTATCAGCTATGATTGTAGTTATCATTATGGATAATTAAATTGCAATTATTGTTATGATTTTATCCACTTTCTTTTTATTAAGACATTTATTTTTATTAAGACATTTTGGTGAGACTAAAAGTGTCTCTAATTGAAAAAGAAAAAAAGAAAAGTTAAATTAACTCTGAAAGACAATTGTTTCATATATCTATTATCTACTTTCTCTTGTAAAGCCAAAGAGGTAGCTCAAAACACACGGACGCCCCAGCAGTGTTCACTATATATAAGTCATTCATCAGTTCGAATAGAAAGAGAGGCAGCTTTGACCTTCTTTAAGTCCAATTTGGAGCTACACTAACTTATGGATAAGCGATACCATCTTTTTTTGAGAAAGGTCAACTATCACGTCCATATGTTTTTCTGAAGGCTTTTATATGATGGTTCTGATTCTTATCTCAATGTCAATTGCTGCATTTCATTAAGTGTATACCACAGGCCGTTGCCTGAACATATCATTTTTGATGACCGTTACCAATAAGCAAGATTTAAAAACAAAACAACACAAAACAAAATAAAAAACTAGCCAGCAGTCACAAGTTTGTCCTTGTCTGCTTTTTGAAGGAGCAGCAAATGCGTTAAATAAATGTTGAACGAAGGGTTTATAGAACATATAGAGCATATTCTCCACCTTAGGTCTTTGTTTATCTCCCTGATTAATGTTGTTCATGATAACTTTTCAAAATTAATTGAATATAACAAAATTACTATGTTACTTTAGTGGGAAAAATTATTTTGCCAGCTTTTTTAAAAAAACAATTAGCATCAGAATTACTTTTGGAAAAAGAACTTTTCCTCTAGAAAAATACGTACATAGGTGACTTCACTTGGAATGGTGAGACCCCAAGAGCAGGGTTTATACCATTGACATGGAAAAAATTTGCTCAGCGAAATGCTCCCCGTAAAATGTTAATAGTAATCTGAGTTTGGCGAAGGGAGCTGCGCCATATGGGGGGATTCTGGAACCTTCAAAGAAAGTGGTTAACAATTAAGCAGATGACCAGTTCCTTGTGGCAGGGGAGCCAAAGTCTTCAGGGAGCACAGTTGTCTAATATCTTGTTTTACATGGTTAACTTGCTTTTATAGCATCAAGCTTTGGAAAAGCCTGCTGCATGCATGCATTTTTGGGAAAGTTTTGGGGAAACCGGTGAAAAGGGGCCCTCTCCATGTGTAGTCCCTGTGTCACCAGGAGGTGGAACAGCTGTAGAGGTGGCAGGTGGGTAAAACTTAAGGGTCAGTGGCCTCATTCTGTCCCTTTAAGTTGCACCTCAAGTTTACAGCTTGAAAACTTTTTTGATTGTTTGCTTTGGGGCTTTCAGAAATATCAGATTGCATTGAATGATGCACAGTTTCAGAACAGTAATACATGCACAGAATATAATCGTTGGTTAAAAAGACAGCGTTTGGTATTTTTAGTGGCATGTACAAAGGAGCAAAAGTGTGAGTTATTCGTGATTTCGGTTTTTAGTGGTAGGGATTCAGTATTTTCTATTTCAACCGCCTGTAGGAAATTCTGGTTACCACAGTCAATTCCCCCGGGAAAGCTGAGAAATCCTAGGCTGTGCATCCTGTGAGAGAAACCCCCTTTCACCCCTGCAAGGAGGAGGAGAAAAGGAGAGCCCAACACCCACCCGCACCCCCGATTCTTCCCAAAGAGAGGGGGCTCCTGGCGACTCCGTGGCTCTTTCACCTTCGTCTCTGGAGCGTTGGTTTTCATTTCTCTTGTCATCGAGAGCATGACTCATATGTTGGCACCTTTTTCAAAGCCAGCCAAGTCTGGGGAAACACCTGCTAGATATAAAAGCCACACACTTAAGGACATTTACTTTTTCTCACTACACCAGCTGTGCGGTTAAGAAACGAATGTCATGAGATGGCCATTTGAAAGAATCATTGCTATTCCTTCCTTGGAATATAAAAATCAGTCATGAGAACCCAAATTTGTTTTACCTTTTCGGTTTAAAAATTATAGGTGGGTAATACCTTGTTAAAATATTTAAATCCATAAATTACTGTTATTGCCAAACCACAAATAAAAGTATGCTTTTGCTTATACAAAACGAGCCTGATTATGCTCTTACAGTTCTGTGGGCTTGTTGGCTTGCCCTCTTAAACCTCAGAGGGGAGAAAATTCTCCTCTGGCTACCATTTTCCAGAAAAAAATCTCTCTCTCTTTTTTTTTTTTTTTTTTTTTTTGAGATGCTTCTAATACATGGCTACAGCATAGATTCAAGGAGACATTTCCAAATGGCTTTAGAACAGGTTCATAACTGGGTCTTCAGCTGAGCTTATATTCATATATTTACTCTTGAATTACTCAGATTGCTTCAGTTGTGCAAAGGTCTGCACCAAGATTGTTTGTGTTCAGCTGAGCTTCAAGGAAGAAAAGTGCAGGGACGTGGTGATGCTTAGAGGGAAAGAATTTGTATTTTGGAACCAGACACAATGGGGTTACCTTAGTCATGCCACTTAACGTCTGTGAAAATCATTTCACTCAACTGTAAAACAGATTTATTTAGGATCATTTCTGCTACATTAGATTCTGTGGTTTAAATGGCAAATAAGGGTATATTTTTGAGGGGAATAATCAACTGTGTTTAAAAAAAACTTATATGTGATTACAATCATATTTTATTTCTGTTTTTGTGGTATGCTTTTGCTGGAGGAATGATAGAAGGTTAGATCAGAACACTTCTTAGCTATCGGATATCTAATGTGTGGAAGCTTGTGCTAACACATAAATATGTAGGGCCGACTTTCAGAGTTAAGACTTACTATGCCCAGTGGTAGGCGGTGAGAATAAAGGAAAGGGGAAAACGGAGGCGGGAAGGGAGGTGCAAGTGCAGCCTGAGGCACACCTGATGTGACCCCAGCCAGCTAGGGCTTGTCACAGCTATGACTTCCTCTTTTTCATAAAAGGCAAGAACAATCGGTTGCACCTTGCTGATGCAAAAGGCTGTTCCTCAGCTCTGGGCTAACTTCCACTTTTTAGGTAACGTTTATTTTAATAGTTCTCCTTCTGCATACATGCAGCTACTTTTGCTAGCAAGTCCAAAGCAACGCTGAGGGTTTAAGAATAGTCCACAACAGTTCTGACGCTTTACTTTCGCAAGGTGTCTCGGATTGTTTTTTAATTAACGTATCTAATTTTAAGGAAAGTTTCTAGAGAATATGAATCTGCTTCCTTTTAACTGACTCTTCAGTTCAAACTGTAAGTCTCTCCCCATTTTAGAAACTCTTCCTAGCATCATGAAACCGCCTTATCTTCCGGCTCCCACAGGGAGCCGCCTCCGGCTGTCTCCCCGTGGCCTGCCCTCCATTCTTGCCTTGAGGGTTCCTGCCCAGTGCCCGTGCTCCCTTCCTCGCTTTTCTGGATTTCTTCCAACATATTTTTTGGTTCTCATCCTCGTTTTGCTACAGTTTGTCTTCACGGCTCTCTAGAGAAAGGAATATGGGAAACTATTCTGAGTCTGTATCTGAAAATGTCTCCTGGCACCCAATGTATCTGTTAAGAAATTTGATGCCCTTCTGATTTCTGTTCTGGAAGTTTACATTGCTACATCTAGTCTTTTCTTTTTAATCCACTGGGATGAACACTAAGTATATACACCCTTTCATCTGCAGATTTATGTGCTTTAGCACTGGGATATTCCCTTGAATTATTCGATAGTCTTATTTCTGGTTTTTGGATAGTTCCTTTGATGACTTCTACTATTCTGGTTTTGGACTTTCTAAATTCATTGCCTGGTTCATCTTCCCCGCTTCCCCCTTCCTTCTTACAGTACTTTCATAGAAAAATTTCCTCAATTTTACCTTCCAAATATTTTACTAAATTATTACATTTTAGTAATCATAATTGAAAATCCCAAGAATTGTTTTTTGTTCTCTGGTCCTTCTTCGTAACTTTTTTTTGTTAATGAAATATCTTCTCTAAACATTTTTACGCTTCCAGTAAGAAGTTTTATTTGTTCTAGTCTATTCTCTAAATATGATATACCCTTTAGGGTAATATTTTCTGTTTTTAAATGTTGTTTCTCATTTTCATGCTGAAGCTTTTCTTAAATATTTGAGGATCCCTGCTTGTCTATTTATATATTATAGTAAAGCAGCAAGATGTGGTGATGTGACTTTTGTTCACAGTATAAGAAGTTTATTCCCAGGTGGGCTTTGCTTTGAGGTGACCAGGCAGGGAGGCTGGTGTTAAAGTGGAGAACCCTTAAATTATAGTTGTCAGATTTAGCAAATAACAATATGAGACACCAGTTAGATTTTAAGTATAGATCAACAATGAGTAATTTTTTAGTATAAGTATAGTACTTACAACCCCACCCTAAATGCCATTATGTGAAGGTATGTATTTGCTCAGGGCCAGTCAGTTTCATTTGACAGGAACCCTTTGCTTCTTTGGCTAGGGACAGGAACCTGACTGTTGAGTTTGTGATATGTTTGGCGTGTTTGTGTAGGGAAGAGGGATAGAGTTGGGAGTTGAATGTTTTTTACATACAAATTTTCAACTAATCTTATTTTCAGTGCCATATCTCACTCCTGCCCTCTGCCAGACCTGACATTTCTAAGTATAATGTGTCTCTGTGATTCCGTGGCTGTGGTGGGCTCCCATCTCAACTGAGTCTCCCTCAATGCATCTTATAGGCCAGAGCTTCTGAACCAACGTACCCACGTGGATTACAAATATATAGCAAGATATTGAAAATTATACACTTTTCATGGTGACAAAAATTTTAAAGCATTTTTACTATCCTTTACAAATTTTTCAGTAGTTCAATTTTTAGTTAACATTCTTTGACTTCCTGGTTTCAGTACTTGTTATTTTAATGCATATAACTCTGTGCAGAGCACTCATTGTCAAATAGCAACAGAGCATCTGAGAGTTTTTTAAAAAATTACTTTTGTTATGGTTTTGCTGTTGTTTTCAATAAGGTTCTTTTTTTTTTTTTTTAGTGTAGTGTGGGTATAAAATATTTAATGCTGCAGCAGACACTTCTGGCTAGTGTGACATGTCATGCAGAGCCTTCTGTAAAGCAGGCTCAATTCTTTTCCTTCCTCAGTCAACTGACCCTCAGGAAAACCCTAGGAGGTCGTAAGTGGAATTACTGCAAGAAGTGGCAGTGCATCAAGAGCAGGGACCATATGTTCATACAAATTACTTGTTCCTTTAGTTCCTGCTAGAGTCCAGTCTCGGATATCTCATTTTCACATGACAACTTTATGGTTTCCCGGATCACATAACACCCGGTTTATGACCAATAGTCGTGTCTCATGCTATGTATCTCAGAGTTAAGTCTCAAGTCTCTACCAAGAAGACTGGTATCAAGAGCACATCTGTTTTGTAAAAGGAGAATATTTATCCTCTAAAGCCAGGCTGGCATGTCTCCAAAATCCTAGAAGTTTGTGAATCTTCAATCAGGGCTGTCATTGGGTGAGTGCAAGTCTGTTCTTCCATAGACCTTTGATTAACAATAGTCCTCTGGATTCCCACCCCAATTGCTGGGTCGAGGAGCAGCTTACATTGAAAACTGGGTTAACTTGAATGTCTCATTGTGGTCTGGCTACTATTTCAAATTGGCAGCCTTATATGTTATTTATTTAATGAATTGAAGGGAGACACGTATGTAGGTATTTTATCCCAAATCCATAAAAGCCCACCAAATGTTACATCTCTATTTTAATGTTAAGGAACCAAGGTGCAGAACCTTGTCACTCATCTTAGAGGATAAAAGATATATCCTGGAATGCCTCAGATTCTGGACTCTGCAACTTCAGAGTTGGACAGACACTTGATTTTCTGAAAATTATCTCAATCAACAAAGTGTTTGAGAAGGATGTGGCTAAGGAATGGACAGTACGATGATGGTTTGAGAAGTTCCATTCTGGTGATTTTAGTCTTGAAAATGAGCCACTTGGGTGACCTAAGACCAAGGTGGATAATGATGAGCTGAAAGCTGTAGTGGAAGTGAATTCATCTCAACCTGCATGTGAATTAGCAGCAAGGTTTGACTCTTAATCAAAAGACATAGAGTGGCTGAATGGATAAAAAAACAAAAAAAAAGAAAAAGAGCCAACTATGTGTTGTCTGCAAGAAAAATACTTCCCCTATAAAGACACATATAGGCTGAAAATAAAGGGATGGAAGAGATATTCTATACAAATGGAAACCAAATGAGCATGAGTGGCTATACTTCTATCAGATGAAATAAATTTCAAGACAAAAACTGTAAAAGGAGACAAAGAAGGTCATTATATAATAATAGAAGGGTCAATTCAGCAAGAGGATATAACAGTTCTAAATACATGTACACTGAACACTGGAGCACCCAGATATGTAAGCAAATATTATCAGAGCTGCAGAGAGAGATAGACCCCAATACAATAATCACTGGAGACCTCAACACTCCACTTGCAACATTGGATAAATCATCCAGACAGAAAATCACCAAAGAAGCATTAGATTTAACCTGCACTATAGACCAAATGGACCTAATAGATACTTACAGAATGTTTCATCCAACATCTGCAGAATACACGTTCTTCTGCTCAGTTCATGGATCATTCTCAAGGATAGACCATATGGTAGGCAACAAAATAAGCCTTAAAAAATCCAAAAATATTGAAATCATACCAAATATTTTCCCTGACCACAGAGGAATAAAACTAGAAATCAATAACAAGAAGAACATTGGAAACTCTACAAATAACATAGAAATTAAACAATATGCTCCTGAATGACCAGTGGGCCAATAAAGAGATTAACAAGAAAGTTAAAAAATTTTTTGAAATGAATGAAAATAAAAATACAACATCAAAACCTGTGGGATACAGCAAAACCACTAATAAAAGGAAAGTTGTGTGTGTGTGTGTGTGTGTGTGTATTATATACATATAAAATGTATCTATAAAATGAAATGTTATTCAACCCTAAAAAGGAAGAAAATCCATCTGTTTTCAGCAAAATATGTAAAACTGGAGAGCACTATAATAAGTGAAACAAGCTCAGTGCCAAAGCCAAATACTGTATGATTTCCGTTGCACGTGGAATCTGAAATAGTCAAACTCATAGAAGGAGAGAGGAGAACAGTGGTTGCCGGGAACTGGGGGAGGTGGAAACAGGGAGGTGCTAGAGTACAAAGTTTCAGTTATGCCAGATGAAGACAAGGTCTGGAGATCTACTACCTCGCACAGTGCCTATAACTAGCAGTATTGTGCTGTATACTTAAAATGTGTTAAGAGCTCTTACGTTAAATGTTCTTATCACAAAAAAGAATAACAATAATAATATCAGTAAAGGGGTTTTAGGAAACTGGGTGATGATGGCTATTTTTACGGCCCGGGTCATGGTTATCTTTTTCACGGGTGTACACTTATCCTCAGACTCATTGAGTTGTATATCTTAAATATGTGCAGCTTTTTATATGTCAGTTTTCCTGCCATAAAGTGATGTTTTAAAAGTGAAGAAAAACCAGTCTAACATAGTCTTCATCTGGTTCTTTATGACTACATACTTTTCTAGTAGTTCTAGTATGTAGTCTTGTGCGTTTTTACCTCTTTTCCCTAACTTTTGTTTGTGTCTGTGTTTAGGTCTTGTTCTGGTTTCTTTCTATTACTTTGCGTTGAATGTGCGTGCTAGTTACTCAAAAACCGTATGGAGCGAAACAGGGAGCACGATTCAGGGCAGTTGCCAACGTCCATTTGTGAGTATTTTCTCAACACATTTCTCACATATTTGTTGTGTCTTGTGCTTTGGGGCCATGTTCTCCCACACCTGAACATACGAACAGTGAAATGCTATATAGCAATGGTTTTCCAAATCATAAATTTGTTTTATTTTCGTATCTTATTAACTGAGTCTGGTATCTACGACGAATGTGATTACATGTCTTTGCCTCATTCCCACTCCACCTGCTGGGTAGGTGGAAGCTATGTCCAGGGAATAGAGGTGGTGTGTATGAGCAGTTTCTTCTTTGGTCCTCTCCACCATTCTGTGTGGGCAGAACTGGGCACCTGAACAACTCCATGCAAGTAAACAATAGCTGCTGGAGCTTCTAGGGCTCTGTTACTTGCCCAGCTCCACTCCCTGCGGGAGCTCTGAAGAGGGGTGTGTTAGTACATGGCGTGCGCTCTGCACTTGCGTGTCTTCTTCATGGTTCACGGGTGGGGATTGTGGCTATTCCTAGTTTGATTAGAGTTTTCTTTTCTACCTTGTTTCTTTGTTAATTTTTAGGCTCAGCTAGTCTAGTGGAATTTTTGTCATGACACAGTTTGCCAGGAGCCCTCCTGTTTTAATTAGACAAGAGATTGAAAGAAATATTTTAGATTTATCTCTCGCAGAGTACTTGGAATAAAACGATAGTCGTCACTTTTCACTTATACAGCTTTTAATTCTTTCCTGCATGTTAGCAGACTCACTAGCAAGAACGTAAAAAGAATGAATTTAATAAGTCTAAATGGATGATGATCTAGTTTTGGATCTCAGTAATGGAAAATGCAAATGACAACTTAAACTTCCATATTGTTTATTAAAAATGTGATAAATACAGCCTTTTCTCTGCATATGCTCTTGAGGAAACTTCTCATCTGGGGACCCATAGAAAATTATGATAATTTTTTCCCTCTTCCCTGGCCAATCTTTCCTTTAAAGAATCCTTAGATGCTTAATAGAATCAACAGTATATTGAGAATAAATGGCTTCCCTAGGGCTATAGAGGGGAAATGAAAGTATTATGGGTATTAGGACTCACAGTAATATTTAGGTCATAAATGGAAATGTCACAGTGTCCTGGAACTGTTTGCTTTGCATATTTATGATTTTAGTTATTTATACCCCGCTTTGTTTTAAAAAGGATTTCAGGCAACTTACCAAAATACAGAAAATAAAAACAAATAAGTGAAGGAACTGAAGTAAAGAGAGATATTATGAAAAAAACAAGATGAAGCAAGGAGTCAGAGAATGTAACATTTTCTGCAAGATTCTATCTACTTGCTAAAAGTGGGCTGGCTATTTGGTTCAGAGCTTTCTAGCAGCCAGTGTGAAGAGGGAAATATAATTAGTTTCAAGATTCACAGACTCATTAAGATATAAACCAGGCCACTGCTCAGGAGACCTGTATGATAATTCTAGTACTAAAATACCAGGTTAAAATGTAATGATTTGTTTTCTTAACAACATCTGTAGGATAAATAAGACAACAAATTTCACAGAGAAATTTTTTGGAACTTCCCTTAATAAGGTTCTAGGACAAATAATAACGCATTTAAAATTTATACCAGCTGAGGTTAGAATGGTACAGTTCAGGTGCAGACTCCTACTGGTCTCTAGAGTTTTAGAGTATTCAGAAGAAGTGATGAATTCTGTATTCATTGTATAAATTATATTTCTTTAAATTTAATAATTGTTTTAAACTTATATATGGGACATATGCATAAAAATTCAAATACTATGAATACGTAAAATAAAAAAAAAGACACCCAACTTTTGCTCTCCAGGGGTACTCATTGTTAAAAACTTGGACGTTTTTCTCCATGTAAACAAATATATCAAGGTACGTGTGTGTGTGCATGTGCGCACACCTACACTCCCACGTGGATAGAGGTAGATTCTGATTCCCACGTCTTTCAGATTCAGAGGTGTTATTTTTTAGTCACATGCTTTGGTGTAGGGTCCAGCTGCTGGTTCACATGGATCAGTGGAAAAATTCTGTCTGGGGAGAGTGCTCTTCATGCAGACGACCCCTAACAGACATCCGCCAGGGCATATGCTCAGGGATGCTGCAGTGGAGCAGTCAGGCAGGTCAAGCTCAGGGCCTCCTACCGTCTGAATGTTTATATCCTCCTAAAATTCATATGTTGAAGTCCTTACCTCCAAGGTGATGGTCTTAGAAGGTGGGACTTTTAGGAGACAATTAGGTCATGGGGGCAGAGCCCTCACGAATGTGATTAGTGCCTTTATAAAAGAGACCTAAGAGAGACCTCTTACCCCTTCTACTGTGAAAGGACACAGCTAGAAGGAGCCACCCGTGAACCAGGAAATAGGCCTTCACCAGATACTGAATCGGCTTTTGCCTTGATTTTGGATTTCCCAGCCTCCAGAACTGTGAGAAATAGTTTCTATTGTTGATAAGCTACTCAGTTTATGGTATTTTGTTCTATCAGCCCAAATGGGCTAAGATAGGATCTTTGCCCCTAGCCTTCCATTCCCCTCATCAGCTACATCACATATCTGCTTTTAGGCCAGAGCAATGTGAATGAAAACTCAAATAGAGAGGAAAAGGTCTTGTTTTGGGTTGCTAGAAATGCCCTGAAGGCATAGAGACAGTCAGGTCCAAAAGACGTGGGGTACCCTGCCTGGTCACATGAATGAGAGGCAACGAACTCAACAAAAGAAAATTCAGCAAGAAAACGGACAACAGAAATACCAGTGCAGGGAATTAAAATAAATATCACTTATGTCTTTAAAGTTAGAAGCAAAGCTATCACAACTATGAAATAAGATCAGGGATTTATGAAATAAGAATAAATAGTAATGGGAGGCCAGGAGTGGTGGCTCATGCCTGTGATCCCAGCACTTTGGGAGGCCGAGGCGGGAGGATCGCTTGAGCCCAGGAGGTCAAGACCAGCCTGAGCAAGAATGAGAACCCATCTCTACTAAAAATAGGAAAATTAGCTGGGTGTGATGACACGTGCCTGTAGCTACTTGGGAGGCCGAGGCAGGAAGATCACTTGAGCCCAGGAGTGTGAGGCTACCGTGAGCTATGATGACACCACTGTGCTCTAGCGATAGAGTGAGACCCTCAAAAAAAATAGTAATGGGAAAAAATAGAGAATTTGAACATGAAAAATAGGGTATAATTATTAACATTAAAATTTCACTCCATTTCCGAAGAACAATACAAACAACAGTTGACGAAGAAAACCAAGAGCTGGAAATGTGAGAAATGACATAACACATAGCAAAGAAGGATAAATTAGCAAAAATATAAAAGTTGAGATACAGATGATAGCATTAGAATTTCTAACATTCATCAAAATGAGTGCTAGATGGAGAAAATAGAAAGAATGGGGGTTCTATTTAGGGTTAAAAAAGAATTTCTAGAAATTAAGGTATGGTTCCTTATATGAAGAAACCCCCCATCCTAAGCAGGCTGTCCTCACAGCACACACATACACACACTGCTAGTCACGTAGTAGAAAATGTAGACCATGAAAGATGAAAAGTCCTAAAAGCTTCTATGAGGAAGACAGATCACTTGCACTGAATGAGAGTCTGACGATATGAGTCATCTTAGCAGCAGCATAAGGATCAAAAAGACAATGGCATGTTACCTTCAAAGTGCTGGAAAAAAAATAACTTTGGTTTCCTTAAAGTCAGACTTTTAAAACTAGCCAAATTGTCCAACAAATGTGAGGATGAAATAAAGGTATTTTTGGACATAGAAAATGTATTAGTGAGGGTCCCCGTGGTAAGCAATGGCACACTCTAATTAGTGTAATTCTGGTAGGGATTACTTACAAAATTTATTGTCACACTCTCTGATTTTAAAATTCTAGATTACTTAAAATTTAAAAACCTACTAATTTCTTTGCTCACAATTAGAGGGTGGAAAACATGGAACATCTGAGGGTTCTGCCTTCCAGGGCACGGAGCACAGTAGTGATGTGGAAAAAAAGAAGTTGAAAATGTAAATGTTAATAAACCAAAGATGAAGAACAGAGATTAGGAAAAATAAGTTAAAGGGAAAAATAAATACATATCAAATTTTAAGGGTAAAAATATTTTAAAGGAGAATAAAAGCAGGAAGATGAAGTTTAAAGAGGTAAATGGTTACTAAAGTAAGGCTAGAAAGATAACAATTATTACAACATAAATCAAAAGGAGATGACAAAGAATAATAACACCAAGTAAGCAATCTAGAGTTGCAGAAACCAAACCAAAACAAAAACTCAATTTTTTTTTCTGGGTAGAAAATATATTCAAACAGGAAATGGAGAGAAAGGAAAGGAAAGGATGGGGGCGGGGGAAGGACAGACAGACAGATGACCTCAGGTAAGTAACCTGAGTTCCTAAGAAAATCCTGAGGGGCTCCCAACTCTGAAACGATGCCCTTTAATGCAAAGCTACAGATGAGAACGCATAAGCACTCATTTGTGTTTTTTTTAAATTTCAAACACGTGATAATTGGATGGGGTGTTCCTGAGTGGTCCATGCAGCTATTAACATCACTTCTAAACACTTTCCACAAGACTGAAATGTCGGAGTGTTATTATAAGAAGTAGGAGAAAATTAAGAGTACGCACAGAATATGAGTGCGGTTCAGCAAGCCAGGGCGAGAGCGTCGCTGCACCGCGGAGCGTCACTGTCAGCGTTTTAGGTGGAGCTGCCTGGGAAGTAAACTCCAGAGCAATCTGCTTTGGATTTCTCACTTTAAAAATAGTTCAACACATTTTTCTTATAGACCAAAAATTTTAAAAAAAGGAAAACAAAGAAAAAAGGAGGAAAAGAAAGAAAAAGAAAATGACTAAATGAAAGAAAGCATTAGGAAGTGTCTCTTTGAGGCTATGGTTCTAATCAGTGTGCATCTATAGATAGTAAATGCCATTTTCCCATTATTGGTCTTTATATTTGGAGACAACATGTTTGAAGGTATAATTACAATGGTAAGTTACTGTGACCACAAAATTCAGGAAGCTGGAACCCTTGCTAACGCTCCTCTGTCTCTGCTTCATTTGTCTTAAGAATTGCACAATGTGCTGTAGAAGGGAACAGCACACAAAAATCTGTCTAGATTTGAAATCACTCACTCTAGACAGATAAACTGTTTTAGTAAAATTTGTCCTAAATTGAGCAAATTTAATTAAATTGCATTTCCAATGCAAAATGATACTTGATCTATGGTGTGATCATACTATCTGTGTGTAGCTTCCACCTGGGTATGCTCATGTTTTATGTACCTTTTGTACCTTTGGCAACAAATGTTATTACATCTACTTTCCCGTAACTTTCCCCTGCTGTTAATGGAGTGGGAAATGAAATATGCTTTTTTAACTTCCCTTGGGCTTTAAGTAAAGTTAGACTATGACTAGTCAACCAGCAACGGAAACAATGAGAAACAAATGGCAAATTCTCCCAAATCAAGTCCTTCCTTTAAGGTCAACTACAGCGCATACACTGCACTGCAGCTAATAATAATAAAAAAGAAATAAACAGAGACTTGCAACCCTATTGCTATTTACTCTTTCCTCTGCCCTCCGTACCTCAAGCTCTGTATCTCTGTGATTGTCAATGTTAATTTTATTTAGTAGGTGGAAACATGGAAATTAACATAAGCCGATTTACATAACTGTGAGTTCCTTAAGGACAGGGATTGTATCCTATTGGTACTTTGAATCTCCAGATAGAGAGCAATGCCTAACTTATGTTAGTTGCCTGAGAACAGCAAAATGCTCCCTCTGTATATCTGTAGCACACATTCCTACAGTTCTGCCAACCCTGTCATGGAGAAGATGAAAAGTAGTGCTAGAGACACAGAACCCTGGACCCACCACAAAACACATAGCTCTGTAGGGATTGCCTACTCTCTCGTTGTTCTAGGTTGATTTGGGGGGATGTTAAAACATCTTGATTTTCAAGTGATGCAAGAAATCAGAAAGATTTGTATGAGAAACAATAAAATGGGGCTAGAGTATCCAATCAGGACATTATATTCTTATTACTTTATTTTTAATATTTTTTTACTTTGGGAATTAATGAACAAAACAATTTTCAATAGAACTAATGGTCCGTGAGAGGCAACATAGCAAGTAAAAAAAGCTAGGAGTCATTTAGAGTCACCTGGTATTTATTGAATTGCCTATTGTATGTTAGGCTTGTGCTAAGCATTGGCAGTATCAAAGTGAGTAAGTACCGTCCCTGTCCTTATAGAGGTGACATTTTAGAGGAGGAGATAGGCAAAAAACTAGCCAACTAAACAAGCAAACAAGTAAATAAATATCTTAAATGCTGCATAGGAAAGAAACAAGGCGCTGGGATAGGGTGTGAAGAGAGACCTGACTATGAGGAGGCCCTGGGATCAGAAGGGGCTCCTGGACCCTGGACAGGAGTGGTACAAAACCATGAACCACAGAAGCAACAGCTTTGAGGTGGGAAGGAATTTGTATGTTGGGTCTAGGTTTGAATATAAATGCAGTCATTTATGATTGTGGTCCCCAACCCCTGGGCTGTGTCAGTACTGGTCGGCAGCCTGTTAGGAACCGGGCTGCTCAGCAGGAGGTGAGTGGCGGGGAGGGAGCAAAGCTTCATCTGTATTTACAGCCGCTACCCATCTCTCACATCACCGCATAAGCTCCGCCTCCTGTCAGATCTGCAGCGGCATCAGATTCTCACAGGAGCATGAAGCCTACTGTAAACTGTGCATGCCAGGGATCTAGGGTGAGCTCCTTATGAGAATCTAATGCCAGGACTCTTAGTTTCACATTTGTAAAATCAAGACGATAATGCCTATGTTGAAAATTGATGTGAAAGTTAGAGCTCTCTGTGGCAAAGCGCCCAAGACATTGTAGACCTTCAGAAAATGTTGTTTCTCTTTTGTGCCAACATTTTATAGCTTTAGAAGAATTCCTTACATAAGTCACAGCACTGACAGCAACAACAAAAATGTTAACACTTCCCAAGGATAAGTGTCATTCTGTTCCAAGTAGCACTTACTGCTGTAAAAAACCCCAGCTCTTTTGGAAGCTTTAAACAGGAGTCAGCGGTACCCTAAAGATTCCAAGGGTCACAGATTACCATACCTATTTATTAATCCAAGTATATTTCAGTGACTGCAAAAACTCAAGATTGAAATATAACAGATTGAATCCTCTGCTTGGTGAATTTTCAGCAATAGATGAGTGTGTATTTAATGGACTTTTCAGCATGAGTTAATTTAATCTCTTTTACATTAAACAGACTTTTATACAAGACTTCACAATGTTGCTGTATCACCACCAGGATTATTTTACTATCTATAGACATTCTGCATTTTAAAACGTCCTGCAAAAACATGAGCCTTGTTTACATGACCTTTCATAACTATTTCAGTTGGGTTTTGTCAACCAATTGTAATGCTTGTTTTCTTAACAAGCAAGCAAGCTTCTCTTTCTTGGAGCAGAAACACTTGATACCTTAAACAATTAGAGCAATTTAAGTCCTGAGCAAACTCTGTTCACCAAAACATGTTCCTCTGAGACCAAATCACAGCCATAAAATGATCTGCAGTAACGGGATTAGTGTGTATCCCTGCATTATGTCTGTATTCTGCTGAAAAACAAGTGGGTGTACCTGAGCACTCTCCACAACACCACACACACACACACACACACACAGCACTGGGCATAAAGTGGAACCATGTGGTGGCTGTCATGATTGCACAAAGGCTTGAGGATGGAAGCCAGCTCTGGGTACACAGGGGCCTAGATCCCTTGGGCATGTGGAAAAAGACATGCTTTGTGCTAGGAACGGTCTGCTCTGCCTTGGATGTGAACATCGGGCAATTACTCTGTTCTCCTGCCACTGAGGTTTCCACTTAGCAAGGTTGAGGCTGTTAGGAAGAGTTCATGGGGGAGAAGATGTTTTTATTCCACACAGGTTTGCGGAAAGGTAGGAAGAGAACTATTTGGAGCTTGTGGTGGTGCTGACGAGGAGAAAAGAGGAAAAGAAGAAGTTTGCCTGATGCAAACTTACGTTTGCCTGGAAACTCAATAGAAACCCAGACTGTGGCCTGGGAAAAGTGAAGCTGGCAGAGTGCCGTTCTTGATGATGAAGTGCTCTAGGAATAGTTAGATTACTGGTGATGCCTCTGCCTCAGATTTTGTTTTTTTTCCTGGTGGTGGAGAGAAAGAGTGATCATGTGGTGAACATATGTTTTCTGCTCATAGCCATTATATTTTTTGAAATACAAATATAGCACATGGCATAACACACAGGCTGATAATTGATAAAATATACAAAATTTGGAGTACATAATCTGGGGATTTATGGCTATTAAATTTGTGCTAGGCTGTTCATGGGAAAGGATTGGTTGTGATCTATGTAATCCCAGGTATGGCAAGGGAATTTTTGAGTATCTGTTACAGGGCAAAAGGGACTTTTCAGATGTGATTAGGATTAGGAACCTTAGAATAGGTAGATAATACTGGATTTTCCAGGTGGGCCGAATCTAATCACACGAGCTTTCAAAAGCAGATAACATTTTCTGGCTAGTGGAAGTAGATAAGGCAGAGGTCAGAGAGATTTGAAGTATGAGAGTGACTCAACCTGCTATTGCTGAATTTGAAGATGAGGGAGCCACGCCATGTGGGGTAGTCTATAGAGACTGAGAATGACCTGCAGCTGGCAGACAGCAAGGACATGGGACTTCTGTCCTTTAATCACAAGGAACTGGATTTGGCCAACCAGCTAAATGAGCTTGGAAATGGATTTTTTCCTAGAGCATCCTAAGAAGAATCTAGCTAACTAGCACTTTCATTTTGACTTTGAGAAACCCAGAACAGAGAAACAAGGGAAGCCAACCCAGACTTCTGACCTATAGAACTATGAGATAATATACTTGTGCGTTTTTGGTTTGTTTGAGACAGAGACTCACTCTACTGCCCCAAGCATCAGCCTAGCTCACAGCAACCTCCAACTCCTGGGCTCACACAGTCCTCCTGCCTCAGCTTCCCAAGTAGCTGGGACTACAGATGCACACCACTACGCCTGGCTAATTTTTCTATTTTTAGTAGAGACGGGGTCTCATTCTTGCTCAGGCTGGTCTCAACCTCCTGACCTCAAGGGACCCTCCCAGCTTGGCCTCCCAGTGTGCTAGGATTACAGGCGTGAGCCACCATGCCCAGCCGACTTGTGGTGTTTTAAGCGCCTAAATTCATAGTAATTTGTTATAGCAGCAACAGAGAACAAATCAGCTCGGGTTTCTTTGCCTTTAATGTCGAGATAAGATTGACTTCAATGTCCCTCTGGTGTCCTCACCAAGATTTCTACAAAGCCTCAGGCCAAGCAGGGTAATGCATACTCTCAGGTCTTCTCTGGGTCTCAGCTCCTGCCCCTACCTGATAGTCTTGCAGAGTGCTTGTGCGATCAAGTTTGCCTGTCTTGCCCTCTGCCATGGCCAAGGGAAGAGCGCCAGGCTGGCGCTGGACAGTGAGTAGCTCACACAGCAATCAAGTTGCCCCTGCTGAGCCAGCCCAGGGCCTTCTGGATCAGCCGACAACCAGCCCACCCCGGAAACCAGAGAGCAAGCCCGCCCAGATCAGCAGAACTGCCAGACAATCCCAGCTGTGCAAGCAACAAGCACTCACAGGATGTTGCCAAAGTTTCTCATCATTTGTTGCACATCACTGCAGTGGCAGCAGACAACTCGCATCGACCTGGAGGGAACTTTTCACACCAGTCCCAAACTATCTTGTGTTGTTACTTTAAATACATAAGTCACAAATCCTCAACAAGATTGTAAAACCCTTGACATAGGTTTTGTTTTCTGTATTGTTCGTAATTGTGGTACGTCGCCCCATGTGGCCGGCATACCGTGGGTCCTAAATCTGTGTTTTGATAATGACGACGAAGAAAAGTAAAACACCAAAGGAAGAAGAGATAGTATGTGAAAAAAATCTCGAATTAGTTTTCAGTCTCTCTTAAATTTTTTATTTTAACCTGGGAAGATACATTTTAGATTTCAAAAAGAATAAATTTAAGTAAAATTTCCTTCAGCAGTGACTCTTAGAAAAGAGAAATAAATGCAAATGTACAAATCAAAATGAATAGTAAATTTTGAGCTAGAGACTTTGAAACTACCGAAGTCAAAAAGTATGAATCCAACAGCCACCTACTGATTATTAAGCCAATGACGATTATGAAATATGCAGTAGTTCCATATGCCTGAGACAGAAAGCTTGCTGGAAGGCAGCTGCTGATGCGAAAATCATTGCTTAATGTTAAATTTGCTTTTAATAACTCCTTGGCAGAATCCTACTAGCAATTATAACACAAAGCAGAACATGTTGCAACAACATGTGCGAAAATTTCAAGGATCTGAAATTTATTTTACTTAGAACACGCATCCTCTGCCTTGTGCTTGGAATTTCCACTGATTCCTGTATTCATTTGGAATTTGTGTCATTTCCCTAGAATGTTAATATAGTTTAGCTGTAGGTTCAAAGAATCTTACTTTTAAAAATAACTTTTATCTTTCTCTTAATACAAAAGTAACATATAGTAGTCTTACATGGTCTGTGTTAAATTCCTAACACCTACACACAAAAGTTTGGCATTTGTCATTTTACATGATTAGTGTAACAACTGACCTTAATATAATGGCCTTTGAAATCATGAAAAATGGCATTTGGTTGAGTGTTCAAATAGCTGCTGAGGAGTATATTAATATCTCAACCTAAAGATAAAGAAAAGGGATGCACTGTTGCCTTTAGCACATTGACTGCCACACTAGAAAAAAATTTTTTTACCCTGGGGCCACAGTGTTTTATTGAAACAAAATGATCCTTTCTAATTTGTTATTTTTTATTGTTTTCTGTGTGTAAGTTATATGCAATGCAATCCACATTTTTAGAATTAAATTGTCAATATTAATTGTAGCAATAAGAACATCGACCAGTGAGATTTTCCTGAACCAACTGCAGGGTTTTGCTTCACAAGGCCCCGGGCTCAAAACTAGCCTGAGTTAAATACAACTCACATGGCAGTCAATGTGTTAAACTCTCAATCTCATAAACTCCTTGTTCGCACGTACGGTTCTTGTGATACTAAGTATGGGGAATTAAACACAGCTGGAAATCTTTTGCTACTCTTCCCGTTAAGGGATGGAGTCTAATTCCTCCTTCCTGGGCTGGCTTTAGTGATTTGCTTAACCAGTAGAACATAGTGATAGAGACTTTCTGGGACTTTTGAGGCTAGGTCTTAAGAAGCCTTGCAACTCTAACTTGGGCCTACCAGAATACTTTCTGGCGTCTCTAAGCTGCCACATACGCACACTGACTAATTTGAGCCTGCAGTGCTGGGGAAGCGCGCAGGTTGGCAATCACAGCTGAGTCTAGTCACCATTTCATCAACATTACAGCAGTTTCCCCAAGAGACGTTGTAAAACTTAATATGTGTTTTTCAAATGCATGAAAACTCTTTTTGTTACATTTTTTCATCTCTTTGATTTTTCTTCAGTGTCTAAAAATAAACTTAAAAGATTTGACTTGAATCTTTGAGCTTCAAAAGCACACACAAATTAGTTTTATCTTAAATTCATAATGGCAAATGTCTCTCTACGTTAACTTCAAATGTTATAGGAGGTTTATAATCAAGGACTCAAAATGTCAACAGAGTAGTTCTTTTTCTTTAATCAAGTATTTGTAATAATTTACTCGATGGTATGACAATGAGTTCATACTTTCTCTTTTTTCACTTTACAGATATACTTTAATTTGTCCGTAGACATGGACAGGGTCTCTCCTCTCTCTCCTTTTATTATGTGGCAGCTATTGTTTTTGCCTGCCAAGCACAAAACATGCCTCACCCTCAGATGATAGGAGTGGGAAAATAATCTCAGCAGTGTCAAGATGATTTTTTTATCTCAGAAATTTGAAACTTGAATGGGTGCAAAGGAGGAAAGAAAGCAGTTAAAACAGTAATTTATGGCAGTGTGACTCTCTGATAGAGAGTCCATGAACACTTTCTACTAAGGCTGCCTTTTTTTTTTTTTTCCTTGAGGCTTAATTGGTAGTTGATGCAGTGAGATACTTAGGATCCTCCCAAATAACTCTTTTTGAAAGCCTAAGGTAATCAGAATTCATTTCTTTTGCTTTCAACCAAAAACAGATACAGAAAATCTTTTTTTGAAATTGCTTTGAATGTTATGCTCTTCATACACAAGGACATAGTATAACTGGAATTTTTCTTGGTTCTGGTACTCGAAGAAAAGTCTTGTTATTCTTTAACCCTGTTCCATCTCTTGCTTCTGCCAGTGAACTTAAATCAATTGGTCAAAGACCACTGTAGAAAAGGCTTTTGCTATCACTGTTCTACAACAGAGAAATCTAAGAAAGAAAAGGATCAGAGGGAAAACATGATCTGGAGACCAATGGTACTGGGAACTTGGAGAAAAATGTTCAGGCATCATGTCAGGAAGCAGAACACTGTGTGTAAGTTGTTTATTGATGGCTTTCTATGAGTAAATGCTCTGAAAACATATGTGACTAAATATGATAATGTGAATTTCTGAAAGCTGAATGATTAGAGAAAAATCTGCTTACTTCTAAAGGAATCAATGTGTAGTTTCTTTTGACGAGTTATTAAACTTCTCTAAGGCACGAATTATCTATTTTGCAAGGAAAGATGTTTCTATAAGATATTCTGTCCTTAATTTTGAACATTCATGATTCCAAACAATGCAAAGATCTTTCCTCTTTTCACTAGTCTCTCCTTTATCTGTGATGTCTCAAGTCATAGTTTATGTGCAAAAATTAAGGCTGTGGAGTCCTCTGGAACTCTTATTCAACAGGCTCCCACTGTCTTAACTATTGAAAGCTTTTACACTTTGATAAGACAGTTGCTATAACCTCTCCATAGAAGCTTAAGAAATGAGAGTCAGGAAGGTGTCTGTTGCAGGAATTCTGGGTGGTTCTCTGAGCTTACAGGCAGGTGTTTAAGCCAACAGACTTGAGACAAACTACTAAGATCCTTTTAGAAAACACTGGTAGCTGCCAAGAAGTTTTTGGGGAGGTGCAGTTTCACTATTTTCCCACAACCTCATTACTAGATTATAATGACTACAAATCTCAAACTAAATTGCTAAACAAGCACAGATTGCCAAGTGTGAATAAAACTGTATGTACATCTTCTTCTGAAAGTTTAACATTTCAGCTGTCAGTCTTTTTTAAGTGCCTGGAAGACCATCTTGCATAAAAGATTTACTTGAAAGAATTGTCACAATATTTTGGAGGCAAAATTTGGTTAATCTTAATATCTGGCATTAGGGAAACGATCCTCTAGTGTATACCCTAGAGCAAGTAAGGCCTAAGCCTCAAGCTCTGTGTCCAAAGATGCTTTCATGCAAGGGTGGGAAATGTCTCAAAAACTTTAGGCAGCCTGCATAACTTGAATACCACTAATGCTATCAGTGAGAACATATTTTTAATATTTATCATGCTGACATACAAGCATTAATTTCATTAATGAAACTCTATCTCTTATACTCATTATTTTAATTCACAAAAATCTAGTGTTGATCAGAGATAAAGATAGGTAGGTAGATAAAGCCCTTGTCGTAGGTGTCTCAGAAGTGTGGCCTTTCTGATATGATGAGTCATCATCCATGAAATATAAATTATCAGTTATGATAATTGCTCAAATCCAGGGCATAACTTAAGCTAAATAACACATACTTAATATCACACTATGTTGAAGTATTTTCAAGTAAATTTAAGATGTGTGTTTGTCATTCTGACATTTTCAGAGATTGTAAGTGTTCATGGTTTAAAAAGTTCAGGCTTAGAAATCGTAGTATTCGAGACTAGTATTTTAGCTATATTGAAATTTAAGTAATTTTGTATCATAATGGGGAAAGAAAAACAACTGTGGAGTGGTAGCTCCAGAATTTCTGACTCTATTTGGAAGGAGGCTTTATAAAACTTGTACTGAATCTCTTTGCAGAGAGATTGTTGTCCACTGTTTTTGCTTGAATGCTATGCTTATTTGAATGGCTTTGAATGTGACATTATGGGACCTTGCTTGGTGTTTTCACTGGGCAAACATATAAAATATAACCTTTTAAAAAGCTAGAGTGGGCTTGTGTTTTGTTTTGATAATTCATCTGTAATACATATAAGGCCATATATACATATATATACATGTATACATATACTGCCAAATTTTTTAAAATTTTGAATTTTTGTTGATTCTAATCTATAAAAGAGATGGAATTATTTAGTGGATGGGAAGCTTTATTGCAGAGTCTTATTTTAGCTCCACAAATGAGAGTAAGATTGGAAAAGTTTCTTTTCTGTATTATTAAGCATTAGTGTAGACTTCCAGAGTCTGAACATAATGGCAGGTCTAATAAGAAATAAGTTTCTGGTCTAACAAAAAGCATTATTTTATACTCATAATATTTGTTTTTTTCTAAGAAATTAGTAAATTGGAGTGTAACACAATAATCAAACCAAGTTTTGCCATCACATATATAGTTGCATGAGCTAATTATAATTTTTGAACATGATTTTTGAAAGCTATTTCCAAGACTGGCTTAACCACTGTAAGACTTCACTTTTCATCTATAAAAATATGATTCTCTCCTTGAAAGAAAATTGTATTTATAAATGATCTGATGATGAAAGAATCTGTACAAAATTTGTAAGTTCCTTTGGCTGCAAATTATAGTGAAATTTTTAAACATATGGTTGTCAATTATTGTGTTGTTTCCTCTTTAAATAAACACTTGTGCCCTAAAATTTTACTCTTTGCTGTTCTTTAGAAACTTAAGCCATTTGTTCTTTTTCCTTAAAGTCTCTAATCTCAAAAGATATTCTGTATTTCAAAAAGGCTTAAAGCTATTATGTGGTCCCCTCACCTTAGGCAAGAAACAGATTTTGGGATCACTAACACATGCAAGAGAGTGGATAAGATCATCCTGAGAGAGAAATATAATGAGAAAGAATAAAACAGAGGAAAGAGCCCTAAGGCATGCAAGCCTTTAGGAAAAAGGAAGAAAAGGAGTTCACAATAAAGGAGAAGAGAAATTTGAATATTACAACACCCTAAATGCACAGGAAAAAGACAAGCGAGTAACCAAGTTCATCAGACATTGTTTTACATATCTGGTTCGGTTGTAGAAGGTTGAAAAAACCACTGATTCCATTGTAGCTATGAGAAATTTATGAGTAAACTAAAAAACAGTATTTATATTTTAAGTCATCAATGAATAAGTCTGAAGAAACTAAACTCTAAAGTTAGACAAACCTTTCCTAAATTATGATATCACATGTCAGTGGCCAGTTTCATCTTTGAGGGGAGTCTGGGGATCATAGGCAGACTGCCCTCAGGTAGCTTGTTTTTGGCAAAGAAAAATTATTAGGGAAAAGTGAAAACAGCCAACCTGGGCTGACTGACATAGTGGATTGAAATCTGAGGGAGCCATAAGAACCCTGCCTTCCCATCAGCTCTCTCCTAGAGGAATTTTGCTGAATAAGCTGAAATTTGCTGTGAACCTAAAACTGCCCGAAAAAATAAAGCATATTAATTTAAAAAATCTGCCATAGAGAATTTATTGGATTGGACTAACAGCAGATTGAATTAAACAGAAGAAATTATTAGCAGCATGTGAATAGAAATAATCAAAACTGAAACACATAGAAAAAGATAATCTAAAAATTATTTTTGAAACAGAACTGAAAAGTAAATATCTAAAAGAAAATATAAGATAGTCTGGTATGCATGCAATTTGTATCCTAGGAGAGAAAAAGGAGAATGAGGTGGAAAAAAATATATATGAAGAGAAAATTGCCAAGAAGTTTTAAAAACTTGTTAAAATTCCAAACTACAGAACTAAGAAG
Source organism: Indri indri (assembly GCA_004363605.1). Lineage (NCBI taxonomy): Eukaryota > Metazoa > Chordata > Mammalia > Primates > Indriidae > Indri > Indri indri. The sequence goes on from RJWJ010000200.1 coordinate 253,512, forward strand.
CTTAGTAAACACCAAGCAGAGTAAATGCAAAGCAACTCATACCTAGACACATGACAGTCAAGCTATTTAAAACCAAAGATAAAGAGAAAAACCTTAAAAACAGCCTTAGATAAAAATGATGGATGACTGACTAAATATAAATAATGATGAAGCCAGAAGACAATGGAATAACATCATAAAAATGCTATTAATAAAAGAAAGTCAATACACAATTTTTTATCTAACAAAAGTATCTACCAATGTGAAGGTGAAATGAAAATGTTTTCCAACAAGCAAGATACGAGATTGTACTTCACTAGCAGGCATACGTGAACAATAAATTAAAGAAGTTTCTTCAGGATGAAGAGGAGGAACCCCAGATAGAAGATTGGATCTGCATGAAGAAAATGAAGAGCACAGGAAAGGTTAAATGTGTAGATGAATATAAAAAATGATTTAAATTTTTTCTTTGGCTTTTTAAAGCAAATGCAATAATAATACATTGTAGAACTCAAAATATGATGTAAAATATATAATAATAGCACAATAAGAAGAAAGTGGGTATATGTAAGGTCTTACGTTGTTTTCAATGTTGTATACTATTAATTTGAGGGTCATTCTGATAAATTATGGATGAATGTTGTAATCTTTAAGTAATCACTAAGAAGTATTACACAATGAAGAAGCCAGTAAGATAGATAAAATAGAATACTAAAAAATATTCAAATAATATATATAAGAAGCCATGAAATGTGGAATAAGGGAAAAAGAGATAATAAAAACAAATCAATCAGCAATGTGGAAGATATAAGTTCAAATATAAAACATATCGATAATTATAATACATTAAATATTAATGGAATGAAAACTCCACTTAAAATGTAGAAAATCTAAGATTGGATTTACACACAAGACCAAACAAAGCAGGTTATAATTGTATCTTCTTTTATAATCCAGTATAGTATTATCTAGCCTTTAAAATAAGGATGCAAAGAGTTTGGAAACAATAGGATTAGAAAACCAATAATAAAAAAATAAATGTAGCTATATTAGTATAAGATAAAGTAGATTAAAAGTCAGTAAGTACTATCAGGAATAAAGAAAACATTTAATAATAACCAAAGGGTCAATTAATCAGGAAAACATATAATTCTAAATGCAAATGCCCCCAATAACAAAGATTCAAAATACTTGAGACAAAATCGAACAGAAGTAAAAAGGAAAATAGACAAATCCACAGTCACATTTGGAGATTTTAACAGAAATCTCTCTCGGAATTTTTATTTTATTGTGTTTTATTTCAGAGTATTACAGGGGTACAAACGTTTTGGTTACATAAATTGCTTTTGTACAGTTTGGGTTCAAGTTATAAGTGTGCCCATCCCCCAGATATTGCGCACTGTACCCATTAGGTGTGAATTTACTCATTCCCCTCCCCCTCCCACCTGCTTGATTTCTGATGAGTTATATTTCCATATGTGCACGTAAGTGTTCAATTAGTTCCAATTTAATAGTGACTACATGTGGTGTTTGTTTTTCCATTTTTGCGATACTTCACTTAGAAGAATGGTCTCCAGTTCCAAACAGGTTAATGCAAGAGGTATTAGTTCACCATTTTTTTTATGACCGAGTTGTAATCCACTGTATACATATATCACATTTTAATAATCCAATGATATATTGATAGGCACTTGGGTTGTTTCCACATCTTTGCAATTGTGAATTGTGCTGCTGTAAACATTAGGGTGCAGGTGTGTTTTTTTGTTTTTTTCACAAAATGTCCCTTTTTTCCTTTTGGTAGTAGTGAGATTGCTGGATCACATGGTAGTACTACTTTCAGTTCTTCGAGGTATCTTCATTCTACTTCCCACACAGGTTGTACTAGTTTGCAGTCCCACCAACAATGTACAAGTGTTGCTACCTCTCTGCATCCATGCCAACATTTGTTGTTTTGGGACTTTTTGATAAAAGCCATTCTCACTGGAGATATCCCCTAGGATATCTCATTGTGGTTTTGATTTGCATTTTCCTAATGATTAGAGATGTTGAGCATTTTTTCATAGGTTTGTTGGCCATTAGTCTATCTTCTTTTGAAAAGTTTCTGTTCATATTTTTTACTCACTTCTTAATGGAGTTGTTTGATTTTTTCTTGCTGATTTGCTTGAGTTCTTTGTAGATTCTGGTTATCAGCCCTTTATCGGACGTGTACCATGCAAATATTTTCTCCCATTCTGTAGGTTGTCTATTCACTCTGTTGATTGTTTCCTTGGCTCTGCAGAAGCTTTTTAATTTGATCAGGTCCCATTTATTTATTTTTTTTGTTGTGATTGCTTTGGGGGGTCTTCTTCATAAATTCTTTGCCTAGGCCAATATCTCTCAGAAATTTGTAAATGAAGCAGATAAAAATATCAATGGGTATATGATGAATTTGAATAACACTATTAACCAACTTGACAAAATTGAAATTTATAGAACATAACACAGCAATTGCAGGATACATGTTATTTTTAAATGTGTCTAAAACACTCACGAAAATAGGCCAAAAGCTTGGCCATAAATCAAGCTGTAAAACATTCAAAGGATTGAAATCATGCAGAGTATGTTTCCTGACTTAGATGGAATTAAACTAGAAATCAACTTCTGAATGGTGACTGGGAAATCCTCAAATACTTGAAAATTGAGAAATAGTTTTTAATTAACCCATAGAAGAAATCGTAAGGAAAATTTTAAAACATTTTAGACCAAATAAGGGTGAAAATATAACATGTCAAAATTTGTGGGATGCAGCCAAAGCCTTGATAATAGAAGAACTTTTAAACATTAAATGTAAATATTACAAAGAAAAATAATTTTAAGCAAAAAATTTAACCTTCCAATTGTTTGACTTTAAAACATGCACTTATAATAAGGTTTTTGAGACATTGAAATTAGATGTGTTTGTTAAATCTACCCTTTTTTCCTTGACTTCAGAAGGTAATAGGTGAAAACTTGTCCTACCATTTTACTGCCATGAGCATGCTTACTATGACAATTTAAGTGTTTAAAATTAAAATGTGTCTAATGACTTAATGTATCTTTTCATTTATTTTAATCATTTCTTATTTTGATAAATGCCGAGTCTTTTTCATGACGACAAGCAAATTATCTTTGACAATAAAACTGTTAAATTTAATGGTGACTACTAATTATTCTAATGTGTTTGGCTATGAAGAAGTATTTAGAATTTAGTCACAGTACTGATGGTATCCATGCTGTACACATTCCTTTAAACATTTTCAAATCTCTCCTAATTGATTATTACCTTCATAAGAAAAACTATGTCTTTATCACAATTGCAAATGCAATAAAACCTGTGATAAGACTGTATTTGCTTTGGGTATTCCACATGTGTCTAATGAAAGCACTAACGTTATTTTATATGCATTTAAAAGAGGGGAAGCTGTTAAGACTGAAGGGTGTTATACTCTAATTACTTGTATTTCATAATTTAACAGTTGATAAATGGATCACCCAGAGAGCTACTTACACACCATTTTTAAAGCTAGTAAAATTTCATAAAACCTTAGAAGAACCTATTTCGGTTTTCCCTTATGCAATTCTTATTAAAATAATCCATCTGATTGTCATCTATCCACTTAGGCAAAATAAAAGCTTACTGGCACTATGTGTGACACAGCTAGTTCTAAGCTCTCAGTTTTTCCAGTTGTTGTGCCAAAACTATTTTAAAACAGTACCTGAGCCTAGCATTGCTTAATGTATTCTTTGGACCCTACTTGGTGAAAGATAAGTTTATGCTTTCAAGGCTGTCCTGTGATTTCTGTTTTTAGTTCAGTTTAATATGAATGTTTTAAACTTGTGTGACGACCAATTCTAACAAGAACACAATGTTAGAACCTGAAACAAATGAAACTAAAATAAAACGAGGAGACTGACTTTACATTTTTCAAATAGTTTTTCCAGTTTTTAGTAATTAGATTTGAAATGAATCAATCCATGTTAGAGATAATTTTAAATTATTTTATTTTTGCAGAGACAATATTTAAAACTTTTTTTTCAAATTAGAATAGATGAATGTTGTAACTGTATGATGCAAACCAATTTTATAACTTTCTCTTTTTTCTTTATTAGATCTACTTTGTATTGTTTGAATAAATAACTCCCAAAAGAATTCTTTAAGTGATGTCTGAAAATGTATGTAACAAGTTACCTGACTGTCTCACTATTTTGAAACGTAATTGGTTAGATTTATATATAGTGGGCTAAGTGGTTTTATTTAACAGGTTTGCTGTTTCTCTGTTTCTTCTGAAAGATCAGGTTATTTATTTTTTTCCCTAAGAATTATAGATATAAGGGTGAGGTGAAAATAATGCTAATCATGAAAATAATGTTCAGTTGAAAAGAACAGAAATGAGCAATAGCACAGGCTTCCTCTTTCTTTGATATGTTATCGAGACAATGGTATGGTTGAGTAACAGTGATAGATAACATTATGAAAACTTACTGAGTCCCAAACCATTTTCTGAGCTTTACGTGTATTAAATCATCTTCACAAGGCAGATCATATTGTTATTACCCCGTTTCACAGAGGAAGAAACACAGGCGAGTCATGTGGCCAGTGGGAGGTCAAGCTAGGTTGAGCACCCAGGCTATGAGGCTCCGAAGCCCACAGGCTTAACCACCTCCCTAAACTGCTGCTACTAAAAGAGAAAAGTGTAGGAGAAGTTACACAAAGGCAAGATTTCTTTCAAACAAAAGGTGAATAAGGAAATACAAAATAAAACGTCTTAACCATACCAGAGCAAGAATCAAACCAAATGACTCAAGCTCATGGTGGCTCTAGTTTACTAAGTAAGTTACCAAACTTTACTGTCGTGAGATTTTAATCTTATTTGACTTACATAGAGAAAATAACTAAAATAAAGTCAATAATAACTGAAATAAAACAAATAATAAAAAGTAAAGCACCCCCCCTCTGTCCCTAGGCTTCCATTAGTCACAATTTTCCATCTGTTTCACACACCTGATCTCTTTTCTCTGCAGGTATCTAGGTAGAATATCCTCCTTTCTTCCAACCCTTGAACCGGCTGATTCTGACCCTAAAGGACTACACTCAGAACTAATTTCTCCTTCTACCTCAAAGCAGGCTGAGGTCCCCCTGCAGCACGCTCCAGCCCTATTCATTTCTCTCATATTTCCCTTACCACACTGAGCTTAATTCCTGTAATAGATTTTTCAGTTTTCTGAGAACAAGAACAGTTTCTTATTAATTTTGATATCTACCACCAACTATTCCAGTGGCTAGTACACAGCAGGTGTTCAACAGCATATGCATGTTGAATTCCTGATTTAAAATAGAGCTACTGAAAACTGACTGCGTGTGAGTGGTCTCTGAATGTTTGATTGTCCCCCAGATGACTTTCTGGTACTGAAAAGATGGACCAGTAGCCTGAACTCTCCATGACAATCTCCGGAGCCTTGGCATAACCTGTCTTAGTTCTCCCAAGTAAGGTAGAACTTGTCTTTGTTTCTTTTTCTTTTCTGTTTATGTTTCATCAATCCATTTCGAATTCCTGAGTAGCTTGAAGAAAGGAAAATTTTCCATCTGTCGGGTCGCAGTTTGAAATGCCGGTTCTTGGTGCACTCATGGCCGAAGAATGACCAGGCACACCGAAAGCAAGGCAAGAACAAAAATGAGGTTTATTGAGGAGAAAAAGATAGGATTATAGGGCAAGAGCAAGATATAGGTTTACAGAGCAAGATACATATGCCACAGATGAGGACCAGACCCATTGTCATAGCAAAGAGAGAGAACTTGGTTATGGTCCGGGTCTTGTTTTATGGTGTCTAGATAGGGAACTACCTGTGGTTCAGATGTCACCATGGAACCACTTCGATTGACAGTTGGGAGTCACATGACCCGAGTCTTACTGCGCATGCAGATCTGCCATGAGCCTCTCTGAAAGCCCGTTTGTGGGGGTGAATCTCAACAGCACCCACTTTCATCCCTATAGGAGACCTGGAATCCCTCGCTATGTACTACCTAACAACATCTATTTTTATATTTTTTATTACATTTTAACCAAACAGATTTTTTTCTATTTTTATGGAATTGAAATAATTACACAATTACAAAGCAGAGAAGGAAGTAAAGCACCATTTATTTTGACCACCTACTATGTATACCCTCAACTCTGAGACAGGCACCCTGGGTCTGTTATTCATGCAATTCTCCTGATAGCCCTAAGAGGGAGGTACAGTTGTCACCATTTTAAGATTTAAAACAAAAACAAGACAAAAATCTGAAACACAAAGTGATATTCCTAGTGTGAGGGCTGGCTCCCTTCTTAATGGACTGAGACCAGTTGTAGTCAGATGTTTTGCAACTGTGAAATTCTGTTAGACCCATGCAGTGACTCTTTGCAATTGCCTGGTTGGAATTACCATGAAATAAGATTTCTCACAAGGTCATTTTATTTTGAGTTTTAATTATTTATGAGAATGGAATTTACTGAAATTTAAACAATGCAGACACTAAGAGACTGAACAAGAATAGAGACAGATGAAAACAGAGAAAAAGAGAGAAAGCATAATTTATTTTAGGAGGAATAAGTAGTAAGACATATAGCACAATGCCCAATATTCATGTCGTTTTAGATTTGAAATTTTGGAGGGTCAGTGGTATACACACACACACGTGTGTGTACAAACACACAAATAAATATTTTGGGGGGAATTAGTGACCTATCTACCTATCCTCTATCACTGAAAATCTTCAGCAGTACTATAAAGGATATTAAAAAACAATTGCTCTGGATAATGGGATTGAAACTGTCAAAGAGGAGATAAAATCACTAAGTGGCTGTTATCTCGGATAAATCTTTTACCTCACCTGTCTCTGCCTTTGTAAATAAGTAGCTTCAATAGATTCCCTCTGAGGGCTTTTCTTACTCAAATATTTTGTGATTTAAAAAAATTTTGTTTTGTCCACATTTGGATACTATTGTTAATTAACAAGGATGTGACTATTTAGTAGAAACAAGTCAGGAGAAGAATCTAAGAACCATCATTTTCAACAAACTGGAAAATTAGCCCTTTAATAAATAGTGACTGTATGATTTTTTAATGAAGTAATTTCCATTCCTTTGATATTTACGTATATTTTAATGGTCTCTTTGTTTTTATATTCATGAGATTTCAGTCATGTTAAACCTTAGGGATTTTTCCCACAGAAGAGTTAGTTGCAAACTTTTTTAATAAGTTCTACATGTGAAAAACTGCATTTAAAACTGGAATTATTAAAATTAATTTTAAACCTCTGAAGATATATTTCTAAGTAGATGGGAGAATATTTAGGCTATTAAACCTAATCCATAAATCACCATCTAGGGTAATGAGACTTTAATGTTCTCTTCAATTTTTCCATTAATTTAAAGTGTCCGGGGCTTTCAGATAAGTTATTTTGGTATAATCACTATGGAACAAATATGACTCTGTTGCTAAGGAAAACTTATTTCTTAAATGTGTCTTTCTCCTTCTGTACTGAAATCTCTAATTCCTTTCCCATACTCACATTGTACATACCAAAGTATATAAGTATTCCAATTTTATATTTTATTTTAATTATTGATATATAAAAATAAGTATCAAAGATTGTAAGAATAAATGAAAAAGTAATTAAAGTTCAGTTTTTTTTTTAAATCTCATAATATTGTAGCTACCAAGAATCAGAGCCTATCATTAATTCCATATACTACTGAATCATTTATTTATCATGATCCAGATATGATAATGGCCTGATTTTTATAACTTGATGGAAAATTGGAAGTTTGATCTTTAAATATAGATGTCAGGATTTCCAGAAGTTGTGTGTGTCTCTGAATATTTGGTACCACGTGGTGCTCCAAGAAGATAAATTTGAAAAATGCTTTCATAGATGTCCAGCGTATACATATACTAAATATAGGTTCTGCAGTGAAGAAAACTGTTTAATCAAGTTTAATGCAATATTTTATTCATTTGATTTTGAAACAATCATTTTTATAATTGCAATGTTTGACTATTTTGGAAACTGTTCTGCAAAACTGATTCTAAGAAAATTACAATATACCAATAATTCAAATTTTTATCATGAGATAATTTCCAACCTACTTCTATAAGGACCTGTAAATATTTTGATCGAAGAGTTGAACACATATTTAAAAGGTGAACAAATAGAGTCATACCTAGATTTCTTATTTGCCAGTCATATAGTATAATTGGTTTCTAAAACGGAAGCCAGAATATTGAGAATAATTTTTTGGAAGATAATTTGACAATGGATGAATTAGGTAATCTGAAAATCCTTCCAATAACCCTCCCTTCCCTCAAAAAAACCCCACCGTATTTTGACAATGTAGCTGAAATTGCAACCAAGAAAATTCTCATGGGTCACAGATGAAGGGGGCGTGTGGAATAGATTTGTAAGGTGGAGGCTGGGCAGTTGAATACCTAGTGGGAAATCTGTCGCGTAAGTTTTTTGGGGGGTAAGGGAGAAGCTGGGGGCACTTTGTGTTTTAATGGCCATACAGATAGAAGGGCTGCTATAGTGGAGATATCAAATCATAACACTTCATATATCTAGGACTTTGGAATTCTATGGTGGCTGAGAAAAATCTGCCCAGTGGGACGATAAGATAATAGGAAGCTTGTTGGGGTAGGCATATGCTCTGAGATTTATTTGCATGGATTGGCTCTCACACAAGTTTGGATTTTGAGTATGAACTATCTGTAAGGTCCAGGAACCCCAAGCCAAGAAATTAATGTAAAAAGGGGTCTCCATTTCACACCTACTAGGATGGCTAAAATCCATAAAACAGAAATAACAAGCGTTGCTATAAGGATGTGGAGACGTGCATCCTGACGGGAATGTAAAATGATGTAGCTTTTGTTGAAAATGGTTCTTTCCACGATTTGTAGAAAATGATTTTGCCATGTGACTCTTCATGAAATTATCCTCTAAGTTTTTCACTCTAGCACATCCTGCTTATGTGTTAATAAAGCTCCATTTAAACAAGGACAGCCTTATTTTCAGTTCTGGGGATTAAGTTTACTGAAAGTAACCATTTTAATTTATGATAATTCTAAATTACTAAAATTATTTAATATTATATCAAAAAATATATTAATTCTATGAATGTGTCAAAATCAATTTCAATATTTTTACAACATAACTTTTCATAATCCCTGTTTACTGAGTGATATCTTCAACTAATCTCATGTTTTTCCAGAAACGCACAATGTCATATACGTGTAACTGGATATGATCTTCATAAGTGCTGACTTGGATCATTCTCTGCTTGAAAGGAAATTTCTCTCAATAGAATCAAAGTTTCTCTTTTATTTAGTTTTAAAGTAGTTGAAAACATAAAGCACTGGGCAACCTGAGAAAACATTTGGATGAATTTCCTACAGGGAGCTCAGAGCTTAAATACAGTTACCAGGACTGCAGATGGTCATTCTATATGAAAAAGCTTATCAAGTTACTGATTTCTTTTTCAGACAGATGTCACAGGGGCCTGGCAGAAGCTCAGTTTTCAAGTTGTAGATGCCAGAGTGTGTGTGTGTGTGTGTGTGTGTGTGTGTGTGTGTGTGTGTGTAACTGCTGAAGAACAAAGGACTTTTAGTCTGAAAGACAAAAATAATTGCATATGTTACCTAGGCCATATTTGTCAGTATAATACTGAAAACTAATCCTTGAGTTTTAAAGTTATGCATCAAAAGGATAGTTTACTCAACAACGACAATAAAAAATTGTAAGTCTGTTGTTTTACCTCAACTGTGGTCTAAATTTTCCTCTTAAAACCCAGAATAAAACGATGGTGAGCACACGACATAGCTGAAAGTGGACTCAACTGGTAAGAAAATTTGAAACTTAATATTAACTTTTCCTCTTTGAAAACTGGCGAATTATATTCTTCTTAATGAAAGACAGTTTAGAATTTTTAAGTGATTAATTTACAGCTTTCCATTTATAAGAATCAAAATATTATTTCTTATAATCGCTCGATCTCTGTTTATCTTTTTAAAAACTACAATTCTTTCTTCAACTTGCGCTCACCTCCTCTGAAACGTAAGTGAAAGACATTCAAGGGACTGTCAGTTTCAGAGCAGCATCAGAACGAGTCGTGTTCCTTTGCTGTATCTGTGCAGGACATAATCATTTCATTAGCTCATAGAACTAGCAAAGCTTCTAGAAAGTCTCCGTGTCAAAACAACTGTTTTCCTTTTAAAATTATTCTGTCATCTGACAAATCTCAATTGCTTATTGTAAGAACAATCAGAGATAAGGTCCTTTTTTCCTGTTTCTTCTGACCTAGGACGAGGTGAGTAAGCAAGCACATTTCCAGTCTAATTTCTGGTAGAACCTGTCCCAGGGAACAAGATATTTTGAGAAGAAAATGAGCTGCAGCTTGCCAGGGGCTAAATGTGGGTAAACCATCTATCTCCTCTGGACAGGGAGGACAGCCACGCATTTGGCAGGAATGCTCACTCTCCCGACAAAGCAATTGACAGAGCTGGAAAAGTGCATCTGGTGCATTATTAAGTATCAGGGAGATGAACAGAGGTCATAATTAAGCTTGTACTAACAGCTCATTGCCTTGAGTAATAATAACAATGACTTTCTAAAAGCACCCTCCTTTCTTTTCTCTCATTGTCCTCACAAGAAATTTAACGTTGTCAGAATTATCATCACCAGGAAAATTCATCAGCCCTCTCATTAATTAAAACCTTCTCCCTAGTCCTCACATTAAAATTTTTATGGTTACCATCTTAAAAAATTACTTCAATTGCTCTTTAGAGAAAAATCACCATATAAATCCCCACATACAAATAAATAAGTCAGCCCAATTACACGTTGTAAGGCAATTACTTCATTTATGTATGTCTATTCACAAATAGCAAGCACATTACTAGAGAAACCTCACAATAATACTGTATTCTGATGTATAAAAACACTAAAATAAATTATGAAATACAAATGACATAATATGATCTGTAAAATCTATATTATATCATCAGAATATCTTTGCATAAAGATTGAGTTATTCCTATAGGAGACGAAAGAAGGGAAAGGAAGGTATTAGCAAATAATTTGAAATAATATTTTCACAAATGTGTCTTAATTTTATAAGATAAAGGTAAGATTTGAATTAAGGTTAAGTAAGAGGAATTAGAATTCCATATTCAAGTGAAATATAATATACAAGTTTTATTAAACAAGAAACCACACAAAAAAATAGTAGCTGACAGAGAGTGATTCTTTTTTATTGTGATAAGAACACTCAACATAAGATCTACCCTCTACAAATTTTTAGGTGTACAATAGATTAACTATAGACAGTGTTGCCCAGCAGATCTCTAGACCTTAATCATCTTGCAGAACTGAACCATTATACCTGTTGGACAGTAACTCTCCTTCTCCTCCCACCCACAGCCCCTGACAACACCCCTTCTACTCTCTGCATGTGAATCTATAATTACCAAAAAATGAAAAAGATTAATTTATCATCATTTATAAATTTATCATTTATCTATCAAAAAATGAAAAAGATTAATTAAAAGGTTAAAAGAACGTAGCAAAATCAAGGAAGCCAGTATGTCGGTTTGTCAGTTATGGCATGAGCCTCAGAACCATGACGTCATACTGGTCAGCGGCCCTGGCTACTGAGGAGTCCTCAGGCTTCAGGGATTTGACTACAGTGCTCTGCCAACTGCTGTAGACATGACCAATTTTGGTGCTGAGAATTGAAGAAAAAAGGATGTTCACATCAATCAAAAAGTACTCCAAGCTTTTTGGTGGTTATTCAAGCCCTCACAGCACAAGGTAGTCTTTTAATATATTGTTTTTGGTCATCTGAACAGACTAGTGGTTCCAAGACGTGTTCTGTCTTGTTTCCTCTAAAACATAGGAACTAATTCTTAACTTCAGTGCTGGCTGGCTTCATGAAAAGCTGCTCATATTTATAGGGTTTAGTGCTGCTGAGCTCAGGAGAGCAGGCTTCGTGTTGTTGGGGGAAACACTTTCTTGGCTCTGTGGGAGACAGTTTCCTTTACACCTATGAAAATGTCTGCCTATTTCTGAGAGTTTTTATGTTGTATTCAAACTAGTTCGTTTCACCTAATATGACCACAGAGTCCTGTTGGAGCTTGGTTATAGCTCAACCAAGTGATATCTGAGTGCTTCTTTTTGATTGGAAACTTTTTGATGTTTCCAATATTATTTGGTGTCTTTAGCAAATTTTTCCCCAAATTTAATATTGATTTACATGAGGTAGGAGTCAATTTTCCAAACTCATCAGTTATCTAAATTTTCATGCTAATGCGAAACCCAATTGTACTTATTTCTTCGCAAATCTCCACGTTGTTCTGTTTTATATAAGTTGGGCTATAAATTGTCTTGTGTTTGCTTTTTTTTTTTTTTTTACTGAATTTTAAATGCTTGGTGAGTAAAAACTATTATATTTTATCTGAGTCTTCCTTGCAGAGTGTAAGCATAGTAGCTTAGATAGAGGAAATACAGTGTGATTCAATGGAAACACAAATGCACTTCTTAAAGATGTGCATAGATCAGTTTAAAACATTAGGGAAATGTGATTTTTTAATACATACAATGTATAGTGATCAGATCAGGGTAATTAGCATATCCATTGTCTCAAGCATACATCTTTGAGAACATTCAATATCCTCTCTTCCAGTTATTTGGAAATACATAGCATTTTTAGCTATGGTTATCCAATAGTGCTATAAAACACTAGAACTTACTCTCCTAAGTAGCTGTAATTGTGTGTCCTTTAACAAATCTCTCCCTACCTCCCCTTCCCCATACCCTTGTCAGCTTCCAGTAACCTTTGTTCTACTTTTTACTTCTATGAGATCAACTTTCCGTAGCTTTTGCATGTGACTGAGAACATGCAGTTATTAAACCTTTTCATATTGTGCACAGGCCCCTCAGGCTCTATTAATTATTTTCAACTCTTTTTCTCCTCCTTCAGACCAGGCACTTTCTAGTGACCTATTTTCTAATTCACTGACCCTTTCATTGGTCATCTCAATTATGCTATTTCGCCCATCCAGTAATTTTTTTCTTTCAGATATTTTTCAGATCTAAAATTTCCATTTTTAAATATTTTCTATTTCTATGCTGAGATTACCCATATATTTATGCTTTTGAGCTTGTTTTTTTTGTGTCACTGAACAGAACTATAACAGTTGCTTTTTGTCTCATCATTTGAAGGTATAGATCATCTTGAGGTTGGCCTCAGCTCCTGAGAACTGGTCACATTTTCCTGGTTCTTCATATATCAAGTAACACATCAGCTGATATGGAAAAAATAGTTATCTCCATGTTTTAAAAAATTATTTTTAAAGTTATTTGTTTACAAAGACCTGTATCTACTGGAACTTATGTTTGTCTACAAGGAGAACAGCATCAAGAAGAAATATAGGTTTCCTTGTAATTATTATTTTGAACTTAGTATTAATATATTCCTTATGCCATGACAACCCATTACTCCTACAACCCACATAAATTAGAGAATGATTATTATCATTTCACAAGGGACTTTTTACATTACAAAAGATTTCATGGTAGAGTTTATAAATTATGTGGGAAGACTTTTCAGGCATCTTAAAAATAGTAGAGCTTTTGCTTCTAACTAAATCCCAAGCTAAAGCCCAGTGTTCGTCCCCTCCCAGACCTGCCCATAGAAGCCACTGACAACCATAAGTTTGGATACTCTGAGCCCTACTGCTGGGTTATTTTTCACAATCCTTAGGGCTACAAGTAGCACAATTTGAAATCAATTAATTTAAGATGGCTTTCTTTACGAAAACACAATTAAAACCTTTTGGGCCATCTGTCATGTCAAGCAGTTAGCCCATAAGAAAGAAAAATACAATGAAAGGGAAAGTAATGATTTATGCAAGGGTTTCCGTTAACTTCATTTTTAATGTCATATTTAAGGCCTGTGGGTGTCCACTGATGCTGTTTCTTTGTCCTCTTTAGGACTGTGTATCAGAGCATACAACCCTCATCGTGGATTCATCAGATATTATAAGACCTGTATGCACAGTAAATGGTTCCTGCTGCGTATTGTCTTATTTTAAAATAATGTCTTCTGAAATTCAGGGAATTCAATAGATATTACCTCAGAATCCTATTAATTCTTACATTTTCTACAAATTATCTTCCTATTTTTATGGAGCAGTCTCTCACTGGGAGGTGCAGTAGACAGCTATTTTAGATGCCTTGCTTCCTGGCAGAGCCGGGAATGGAACCGAAATTTCTAAAATTTTCAGTCTTGATTGCTAGATTCATTGGTTTTTATGTAATAGTCTCGATAGATTTCAACAGTGAAAATCTTAGTAACTATGATGACTGACACAGAGAAAGTGCAAGCTGCATAGTGGTCTAAAAATGTATTTTATAGCCAGTTCTTACTCTGATGTTACTAGAACTGAATGTGTGATGTGTAAAGGAATAAAGAAAATCACAGCTTAGGAGGAGAGGGGATGGGGCCAACTTCTCCTCTTTAAACTCACCCCTACGTTATGAAAATGGCCTCAGGATGCTGAGGACTAGCTCTGTGCCCTCTGTGGATTCTCCGTCTTTCTCCTTCTTACCTGAGCTGTTGTAGTTTGAGTGCCACGAATGCCTTATTGTAAGAGAAATTCATATTTTACTGAAATTCTTTCCGCTGGCTTCATGTTACATAAAGCACTGGTCCCCAACCTTTTTTGCACCAGGGACCGTTTTCATGGATTTCCACGGGTGGGGGGGTGGGGGCGGCAGCAGGGCTCAGAGTGTGATGCATGTGATGGGGAGCGGCTGTGAATACAGACAAAGCTTCCCTCCTCGCCCTCCCACGCTCAGCTCTAGGTTGCAGCTGGGTTCCTAGCTTACCTCCTGCTGTGGGGCTGGTTCCTAAGTTTCATGGAAGACAATTTTTCCACCCACGGTGAGGGTGCAGGCCACCAGAGTTGGAGACCACTGATACAAGGGAATGGAAAGAATTTATAATTCAGGATTTGTGTTCTACATGTGCTTTACTTTGTCACTACATGGAAACAAGTTTTGCCTTTAGAATATGGATAATAATTTGACAACAATTATATAATCATATGCTTTAAAATCCATAATTTATAGCAGTTTTTCTCATTTCTTTTTTACAGTCTATGACAGTAAAAAATTCAGATACAGTGAATGACACTATCAATATGTCACTACCAATGCCAGGAATCACTGTAAGTTACCTACAGCTATGTTTAGTTAAAAGCCCACTTTGACTTTTGAGATTCATGTATATTAAAATATATATGTGTGTATGTATATATATACACACGCATGCATGTGTGTTTGTATGATGCCTATTTCATCATAAGACAGCTGATAATTGTAGATATCAAAGTCATGTTTTGTTCCCTTACATTTAGACATTAAAGACAGCAACGATATAATATTAGTTTATATATGGGTACTATTCTTGTGTGCTCATTTTCAATTTTGTGTGAACTGAAAGTCATAGCATAATGAAATCGGACTGTAATTTTTTAAAAGATAAAGACTATCAAAGTCTATCAAATTGGATTTTAAGAATCTTGCTAAGATTCTGTTTATAAAAGAGGTACCTGAAACATAATGACACAGAAAAGTCAAAAGAGGAAAAAGTGATATTAGGCTATTACCAATGAAAAGGGAACTTATTTGGCTACATCAATATCTGATTTCCTGTGAATAAAAAAAAAGTTTAATATCACATATTTAAGGTCAATTGATTTTCAACAAAGATGCCAAGAACACACAATGGAGAAATGACAGCCTCCTCAATAGATGATGTTGAGAAAACTGGGTATCCACATTCAGAAGAGTAAAATTAGACCATTATCTCATACCACATACAAAAACCAACTCAAAATGGATTGAATCCTTAAACACAAGACCTGAAACTGTAAAACTACTAAAACAAAATGTAGGTAAAAAGTTCCATGACATTGGTCTGGGCAATGATTTTTTGGATATAACCCTAAAAGCATAGACAACAAGGCAAAAATAGACAAATGGATTGCATCAAACCAAAAAGTTTCTGTACAACCTACTAAATGGGAGAAAATATTTTCCAATCCTACATCTGATAAGGGTTTAATACCCAAAATATATATTAATAAAAAATTCAAACTCAATAGTAAGAAAACAAATAACCAGATTTAAAAAATAGGCAAAAGATCTGAATAGACATTTTTCAAAAGAAGAGATATAAATGGCCAAACAGGTATATGAAAAAAAGGATCAACATCACTAATCATCAGGAAATTGCAAATTAAAGCCACGATGAGATCTCACCTCACACCTGTTGGAATAGCTATTATCAAAAAGACAAAAGACAATAAATGTTGACAAGGACATGAAGAAAAAGGAACCTTTGTCAACTGTAGGTGGTAATATGCCATATGATACAGCAATCCTGCTACTGGGTACATACCCAAAGGAAATGAAATCAATGCAGTAAGAGCTATCTGTACTCTCAGGTGAGTTGCAATACTATTCACTATTGGTGATATATGGATTAACCTAAGAAAGTGTTCATCAATGGCTAATGGACAAAGGAAATGTGGCATTTATACACATTGGAACACTATTCAGCCATAAAAAGTGAAATTCTGTCATTTGCGATAACATGAAGGAACTTGGAAGATTTTAAGTGAAATAAACCAGGCACAGAAAGACAAACACTGCATGATTTCACTTACGTGTGGAATCTACAAAAGTCTAACTCATAGAAACAGAGAGTAAAATGGTGGTTACCAGAGACTGGTGGGTGGGGGGATTGGGAAGATGTTGGTCAAAGTGTACAAAATTTCAGTTAGAAGGAATAAGTCCAAGAGGTCTATCGTACAACATGGTGGCTATAGTTAATAACAGTATATCGTATACTTAAAAATTGCTGAGAGTAGATTTTAAGTGTTTTCATCAAAAAAAAAGAATGTGAGGTAGTGTATAATGTAAAATAGCTTGATTTAGTCATTTCACAATGTATACATATATCAAAGCATCATGTTATAAACTATAAATATATGTAATTTTTACTTATCGAAAAAAGAAATCTAATATTTAATTATATACATGCATATAAACAGTATTGAACATATATGAACCTAAAACATAGCTGTGAAACTAATTTTAGAAACTGGTAGAAAATCAGAATAATTAATAAATCCTTAATCATAGAGAGGGGTTTTAGTATACCTTTCTTGGATATTTAGGTTAAGCAGAGAAAGAAATTAGTAGGATCAGATCAAGCAGTCACAAATTAGTAAGCCTGATCTAATAATGGGTATGTATAGAAGCTGACAAATAGAAAGAATGTTCATTTCAGGGATACCTGTATCAGTTCTTCAGTTCCTAAAGCACTTCTCAACAATTGAAAGGCAACATATTCTCCCATCTCCCCAAAGCTTAGATACTTGGGAAATTAAAAACCACGCTTCTAAATCATCCTCTAGTCAAAGAACACATAATAGAATTTGGAAGAGATACAGAAATAAGCAATGATAAAAACTCCACATCGCAACACTTTTGCAATGCTGCTAAAGTAGTACTAGAGAAAGATTTACAATATGCTTTGCTTACAGTGTATATATATTAGAAACAAAGAAAGAATGAAAATCTGTGAAGTAAGTATTCAATGTAAGAAAATGGAAAAAAGCAACAGAGTACACAAAGAAAGTAGAATGAAGGAAATGGTCAAATTAAGAAGAAAAATAGGCAAACTTTACTGATAAACATCAGAAATGAAAGTGCTAAATGAAATGTCAAACCAAATCAAGCAATATATACATTTGAAAATGTGAGATGTCAAAGGCCTGTAGGGATACGGAAAAACTGGAACTCTCGTGAACTCCCGCTAGGACTAGAAATTGGTGAAACCACTTTGAAAAACTCTTAGCAAATTCCAACAAATTCATAAATTGAAAAAAATATATCCAAACCAAAGAAGGTTCAATATTGCATTTAAGAATGTTCTAATAATTCTCAAAATTGTCACTCTAGGAAGACCTCAAATCCTCCTCACATTTTTTCTGAACTGAATTCTTGTTTACAGCAACAAACATTTGCTGAATGTCAGTTACCAATGAGGGTTTGTCCAACATGCTAGAAAGAAACAATCATGAACAAAACACAGTCCTTGCCATAAAGGGATCCGTGGATAACTTCAGGTGACAGGCTTGAAACTATTAATAGATCAGATCATGGAGATACTGGAAGTACTTACAAAGACATATGATAAAAAGTAAATCAGAAACAAAGAACAATTCTGCTCAGGGAGGTGTGGACAGAGGAACACAGAGAATACTTCCCAGAGGTGGGGATATTTAAGTAGGGCTTTGTGGGATGAATATGAGTTTGCCTTGCAAATAGCTTTAGGTGGAGGGGTGGAGATAGAATTTTAAACAGTACCAACAGCATGGAGAAAGGTGGGGAGATAAGAAGGTGCAGGGTATATTTGAAAGGTATGTGTAGTGATGAAAGGAGAAGTTGAGAAAGTACATTGGGGCTAAAGTACATAACATATATGATATAAGGAGTAAAAAGAGCTACTGTGAATTCCTAGTGTATCAAATTGTTTTAAATTTGTTGGTAAACAAAATGATACTCACTTGCAAAAGTACGTCACGCAACTCCTTTAAATTCTAGAGTTAACATATACTACTAACTGCTTAAACATCACAAAAAACTCCTGCTATTTTTATGCAAAAGATTTGGGTCATTATAATAAGTAGATAATTTTGGTGAGGATAAAATGGAGAAATATAAAACGTGTGCATTTTTTTTTTAATATGTGTCATTACTTTGGATGAGAGTGTATGTCTTTACCGATATTTTTTAAAGAAATTGTTAACCCTACCTGTTGGCTGTTGAAACAAGTAGCATGGGTTTAATAATGAAAAGAAATTGTACTATCTTCCCAATCATGTGTTTAATATGCTTAAAACAGATACAAAAGCCTAATACAGAGCTAAGGAACTTAATAGTTTTAAAAGTTTTTTTTATTTAAATCATATATTAGAATTCTTTGAGTTACATGCAGCAGATATCCACTTGTGTTTCCTTAAGCCAAAAGAGGAAATTTAAAATGAGATACTCAGATATGGTGAAAATCCAAGGCAGATTGGAATAATTAAGTCTCAGGAAGAGTAAAAACCAAGATAGCTCCAGGGACCTCAGAAGTAAGAGTTCCACGGCTTCTCGGTTCCAGTTGGCTCTCGGGAATTAAGTGGCTGTCGGATCAATCAGCCACGGTCACACTGGCAGGGCCACAGAAAAGAGCAGAAGTAGAGCGGCAGTGGCCTACTTCACACTCGATCAACATACCCATGTGAAAATACGAAATTCAGGCACAATTATTCCTTCAAACAGGGGTTCCAAAGAAGTAAAACATTTTGTTTTATACACAGGTGAATGAGCGAGTCTAAGGGCTTTGTCCTCTTTCTCCCACTGAGCTTATCTATCTTCTTTATCCTAACCCTTGGCTATAAAGAAAAAGGTATGTAAAAATAGCAAAGGCTGAGTTCAAACATTTTCTTTATACTTTGTTTGGAAAAATGTTTGACATAATGTTTGTCAGAAGCCGAATGTAAAAGTTGCTAGGGAGCTACAATCAATGGTCATGCAAAGATTAAAGCAGGCATTATATTAAATCTTACCCTGAGCAAGTGGAGCTAGCTAAAGAAAAGAATGGCACACGAGAGGAATGTTCCAGACTTATTCTGCAAAGGATATGGTGGAGTTATGTCTCTCAGTGTGGAGCAATCAAATAGTCCCTGTTTGAGTTTTAATGCAGACTTTCTCGTCGGTTGTGCTGCGGAAGGGAGATGGATTTGAGTCAGGAAAGGAGGTATGGGCTTTGAGCTTCCCTAAGCTGAGAGGAGAGAGAGAGAGACTCAAAGTCACACGTGCAGAGCTGGCCGAAAGCACTGGAGTAGATGACAGCCCAAGAGGTTATTATAGAGTTAGCAGCATTATGTTACCTGAGGTCTCTGGAAAAGCCCAGAGAAGAAAACACTGTGCTTCCTGTCACAGGCCAACAGCCGCTAACATTAACTGAGGGCTTATTACGTGCCAGATACTTACTGACCTTGCTTTATTTCAATTAAGTAAGCATTATTCTTTCCTTCAGCTCACAGCTGAAAAAAATCGAGGCTCAGAAAAATTAAGCAACTTGCTCAAGTAAATGGGACAGTCAGAATTTGAACATTGGGCCCGAGCTTGCGGGGCCATGTCCTTGTGACCACGCCAGTCAGCCTTTCCTTCCTAAGAAAGCAGCAGGTGTCCTTTGAAGTTTATGCCTTTAAAAGTTGGTCGTGGAAAGTAGCAAGGGACTGACAAGTGGGCTCCTGTAAGGCCCAAGCCTTTGAACCACTCTAATACTCCCTGTAAACAGATGTCAGCATAAAGAATTTGAGGAAAACCAGCCCCTTCATTGTTAAAAGTTTACCCTAAGTATACCAAGTGATGACAGTTTCTCAGGCCGGCACCATGCTTTAGTGAAGCACAAACTTTGTGCCATATTAAAGATATGTTAGCTTTACTGGGGTTGTGAATTTGATTATTTTTAAATGACTGGCAATTTAGCAGGTCATGGTTGCCAACTACCTTGAGACTTTTCTTGCAACTATACAAAAGGGTACCCCTCACTTTTGCAAGTGTGGATATTTCTTTACTGTATGCCCATCCAAAACAGGGTTGCAGCCCAATGTTCCATTTTTATTTTATATATTAGAATTAGCATGGATGTTTACTATTATTCTGAGCATGTATGACAAAATTATTAATTATACTTAAGTATAATTAATTTATAACATTTATATATGTATATAATTTTAACATAATTAGTAATTATATAACAACAGAATTATTGACTATAATTAAGAAACTTTATGATAACAAGAGGTAATTAACACTTCATAGAACCATGAATTCCCACATCACGTGTTGTTTTCTTTTTTTAGGTGTTCTTTTGTTTCCTAACTTGTATACTAATTACTTACATATCTCTCCCACATATTTTAGGTGCCCTTAGGCAGGGACTATTAACTTAATTGTAGCCCTAGCATTTGTAACATAGTGGTATTTTCCCTGCCCATGCCAAAAATTAGTAGTCTTTAATTTTTGTACCTCAAGTGCAGTACCTTTAAGGTAGTTTGGGGATATATATCTGAGTTTCTCTATCATACCAATACTTTTTGTTGCTTGTTTCTCTTCTGGGGCCTTGTAAATTGCTTCAGAGCACAGCTTTCAAAACTAGTCACTGTGAGTGATTTCCACAAATTTTGCCAAATATGTCACTTGTACTATTATCTAATTTATATTTTCTTAAAATAAATTCAGGGCCTTTACCTAAAATTGTATTCATGATGGAATTATGTAACTATTGCAAATGGATCACTTGCCTTAAATAGGTCTTGGTAAAAACTGATACACTGAAAACAAAATTCTAGCTTTATATCCTTACCTGTCCCTAGCTGAACTAAGCAGAGAGAGAGAGTAGCAATTATTATATTAGAGAAGCATTAAATACATACTGGTACTAATCTGAGACTTTATCCTTCACATAATAAAATGAAAAGGAAGTTTTAAAAGGTGTTCCTTTTTTATTACCTAATTATATGCTATTTAATACCACTTGTTTGCTGCCTACAATCATCTCGTTTGCAGCCGTGGCCCCTTTGGGAAACATGCCTTATCCTGCGGCCCCCAAACAGAACAGACGTGAATTCATATCCCCTCTTCTTAACCATTTGATCTTTGGCAAGATACTTAATTCCTTTAAGTCCTGATTCCTCATCATAAAAGAGGGATAATAATATTTACATGTCAAGATCACTTTAAGAATTATGTGAAGTAATATTCACACCGTGTTTAGTCCTGTGCCTGGAATTTTACTTAAAAACATGAAGATTCACCACGTGCCAGTCACTCTCCTTGTTGCCTGACTTACAGAGGGACACGTGGCAGAGGAGAGCTCTGCCTACTGTCACGGGGCTTATTAGTAACTTATTACTACATTCTCTCGAGGGAAAGTCAACCGTGAACAACTCAACAAGCAAAGTCATTTCAGGTGGGGATGAAAAGCTCGGAAGTAAGTAAAACAAGGCTAGATGAAAGAGAGTGGTGTTCAGGGAATGCTGGTTTCCTTCCTGACTCTCACCCCTATGTGGTTAGTTTTTAATACATGAGGGGAAAGTGAAGACTGTGCTGAGAATATGCCTGTTAGCTGCCGTGAGCAAGAGGCAAACGTGTGCGTGAGTCGCAACTGCGGTTACTACACAGCTGAACACGTGGCCCTGATTTTAAATTCCTGGACTAAGAAATTTAAGATCTTCCTTCTTCAGTTACTTCCTGTAGAACATCGGATCCTCTCATTGAAAACATTTAATCGTTCCTGTCATGCAAATTACATAGAGTTGGAGGTTTATCACCTACTTACTTCATGGTTGTGGTTTAATTTTTTTTTAAATCTCCAGAACTTATTTTATTATACTTGATGAGTTTGATTTCAGGAGAGTTGAGAAAATTTTTCCACAATAATTTAAGCCTCTAAACATACTTTTGGGAAAAATTTAGTAATTTTTTTTTTAAAAAATACATATTTTTATTTCTACACAGATTAATTTCACTAAGTAATTTTTCAGAACAAATATTTTTGGACAAAATTTCTAAAAACTTGCAATATAAAAAATAGTAGGCCACTCATTTTAAACTGAACTAAGTTATGAACCATCTATAGACTGTCTAGAACAGGAACTTATTGTTAAATTCAACACTCAGCACAGATTCCCAGAACGGGGCAGGGCTGAGAGGTCAGGCTGTAGGTGATGGCAGAATGGAAAACCAAGATGGAATAATTTGCTTTTGTACCTAAAACAATGGATGGATTTATATAGATGAAGAGAAGCAAGTTCTGTGATTTTCAAAGACCTATTATTTGGCCCATGGAAGAGAAATTAACTCGTTTGGGGCACTGCAGATTAATTTTGGAGGGTCAGGAAAATATGTTTCTTCTTTTTCAATGTCTTCATTACTTAGCCACCGTAGTCATTCGCAATGATTTTGAGTTTTCTTACTCTTACTGGATTCTGTGAACATCCTCCTCATGTCAACATGGCATAATTATCAGGATGAAGATTTTGAAGAATCAATTAGAAGGGTCTTTGATTGGGGACAGGATACCCAATTAGGAAGTATTGCCAAGGCAGCTACTCAGCTTTCACTATCTTTCCTTTCAGCCATAACTGAATCCTCCTTTTTGAGAATAACAATGATTCTTTTGATCTGTGTGAAAGAAGGAAAGACCAAGCTGATCCTCAGAATCCACAAATGAATGTCTTCCCCCCTCCACTTCTCCAAAGACTCAGCTAAATTTGAGTTGCAATTATGTTTTCAATACCAGGCACAAAATAAAATCACTTCCTTTATTACCATAACTGAAAAATGTCATTTCTTTCTTCTTCCAGTTTTTTTAATGTTACATTTTTAAATCAAGGAGATTCATGTAAATATTACTTTTTCTCTGGCAACTCTCTAATAAGAGTCTTTCAAAGTGATGCCACAATGATCTTTTCCTGCGTCAGAACCCCTACCTCTCAAACAAGTAGTTTAGTGCCTTGGCCCATAATTTACTTTAGAAAACATAATGATGTCTGCTCCCCAGAGCAGCAATTATGAATGTGTAATAGACTAAATGATGTAGTGGAAATAGCTGTGATCTAGTCCTGACCCCAATATTTGCTATTTGTCCTTTGGCAATTGAGATCTGAATTCTGAACCTGCAGTTTCATATCTATAAACAACATTTTGCTTATAATGTTATTTAGAAGGAGAATCAAATGTGAAAATGCACATATGCTGCTTTTTGAGCTCTGCAATGAACTTTGCAATGTACGCTTTATTGTTATCACAGCACTAGAACAGCTGAAGCAGCGTGCAAGGGTTCATAAAGCATTCGATGGTTAACCTCATTGTTTAGTGCTCGCTTTGTGCAGCCACCTGTATTCATATGGGCCAAGGACGTTTTGAGAGCTGGAATTTGGTGCTGTATGCTCTAAACAAATCCATGGAGATGACCACTGAGATTCCAGATGTAGGAATTTGGACCCGTCCAGATCCACCCTTACCCACGCTCTGTCAGGCTCGATGCATGTATATCTGGCCAATGGACTAACTCAAAGGCTTCATGAAAATTTACTTGTAGCAATAATGACACAAGTGATACTCCAGCCATGATAAAGTCGACTGAGTGACAAATCTGTATTAATATTCTCTTCTCACTTCTCTCACTTGTCATCTCTTACATCAAATGTATCCATCAGGACAGCTTTTGTCACACAAAGTGCTCTAGGATTTGGCCTAAGGTCTGGATGGCTGTGTCATCCAGAGAGCTCTCTAAAATACAGCTCTGCAGCAAATCGAGAACTTTAAAAGTCTGAGATGATGCTGCATTTTATTTGGTGGAGAAAGCTGAACCCATGCAGAGCCGACTGAGGAAATGATGTCAGCAAAAGAAGCCCAGCAGATAATGGGACACTGTAAAGGTCAATTGGATTCGTCAATGAGGCTGGGCCACGGTGCTCGGTTGTTCTGGCAAAGGCCAGTGTAGATGTTGCTGTGAAGGTAATTTTTAGATGTAATTAACATTTAACTTAGTAGACTTAGAATAAAGCAGATTAACCTCCATAATGTGGGTGAGCCTCATTCATTCAGTTGAGGCCTGAAGAACAAAGACAGGCTCCCCAGAGAAGAAATCTGGCCTCATGACTGCAACATAGAAACCCTGCCTGAGTTTCTCACCTGCCCGGCCTGTCTGTGGAATTTGGACCCAGTACTGCAAAATCAACTCTTACCTGAATTTCTAGGCTACCAGCTTACCCTGCAAATTTCAGATTTGTCAGCCCCGCAATTTAATTTAGTGAGCCTACTCCTTACAATTGATATTTCTCTCTCTCTCCATGTATATATCTGTGTTCTATTGTGTCTGTTTCTCTGGAGGAGGCTAGTGCAGGCCTGCTGTGATCGTTGGAGGAAAGGAGTTTTTCCTTCACTTATTTTTACAATACAACAAAATGCCGTGGGCAAGTGGAAAACAGTTTAAATTGTACATTCACTGACCGAACAGTCTTTTCAAACCACATCTACTTCCAGTTTTACAACATTTACTTCTTGCATCCCAATCAAGTGTCTAACTGAAAATCTTAACGACGGCAGCAGAATTCTGTGTTCAAGAAGCCAAGTTTCTAAGTTTGGTTTCTTTGTGTCAAATTCTAATCTTACCTCAAGGATGATACCTTGTGATCTTAAACTATACTTATTTACAGATACCCTTAAAATCCACTTGCGTACTTTGGAAAGAAACCTAAAACTTGCTATCTATAAAAACATAATGGAGCTATAATTCACTTTCATTCTTGGAGGCCCAAGACATCATGTTTTAAGAAACTGAGAACACAGAAAGAAACCACCATTTAGAGAATGGCATAGAGTTGCTCGAAAAGATTAAGAGAAATGAAGGCTGCCGATGCAGTCTGTGTATTTGCACACACGCCAGTCAGGAACAATCTGACCCAATTATCCAGTCAGAACTGTGCCAGACCCTTTGGGTGCGGAAGCTGTGATCTAATGAGAGACACAAAGCTAAAACATTAAGCATTTCTATCAATATTTTCAGGTTCACAAAACCTTTTGTTCAGATCTAGAAATAATAAAATGAAAATTAACCCAAAAAGTTGAGCTGCTTATTCAAAGTTATGGGAGTGGATGGAGCAGCACCCCTCTCCCAGTTCACCTCAGTTTTCCACTGCCTGGGGGCTCTGGGAGGACCACCCCAAACCATTGAAAACTCAAGGTTCCCTATTTCCTCAATGCCTAGAACCAAACCAATGGATTATAGGTGTGTTATCCATTTAAAAATATCTGGGGGGCAGAGAATCATTGGAAAAAACTATATATGTGTGTATGTATGTTTTTAGAGAGAGAGAGACAGACAGAGAGAAAAAGAGGTACTTCAATTTCAGAAATTTAAAAATGTTTAGAAATGGGTGCCTTAAAAGCCGTATTTCACAAAAATTGTGTGAAAAGGACTACAAGGCTAGAGAGATTCAGAAGAGGGAATGGCAACGCCAGTGAGGAAGTCAGGCAGATTTCACTGGGAAGGCGGCAGGGGAAGAGGACGAGGGGGTCCTGTCTAGGAACAGCACGAGTGCCAGCAGAAGTGCTAGAGCAGGAACGGCTGAAATTGATTTGGGGGAACTGACCAGTGCAGAAGGGAGAGCCTGAGCTGTGAGTAGCTGAATTAAATTTGGCTGGGTTGAGAAGCATTATTGTGGGCGGAACAGCTGAAGGGTTTGATCATTTCTGTACATCAGTATTTAGCAGGGTAGGGTGACACTTATCTGGGCCTCTGTGTCATCTATGTGTGTCGGCAACTGCTGAGACATTCTAATTGCTATCTGGTCCTAGAGAATTGGTCTGTACAACTGTTGCTAAGACATGTCTCATCCGAACCCACTGGGTCTCTTTGTTACTTCCATACCATTCTTGTGCCAATGGGAATAATTTCGTTGATTTGCTCTGTGTTGAGGTATGAGAAACTCTGCATGAATGTACAGAGCTCCATCTTTCTTGGACATGTCCTCCAGCTATTTATTCTACGAGGGCTTCTTGCTTCCTTTTGGATTCTTTCCTGGAAATGGGACACACGTCTCATAAAACTAGTGGTTTTGGGCTTTTCCCATGAGATTTTTACCTGAATCTTTATGCCACGAATAGTTTTTGTTTTCCTAGGAGACTAAATTTTTCAAACTTGTAAGCAACAAGGAGTTTTCTTTTCTCATATTTCTGCTGTGACTTCTCTTCTTTGAGGCAATGACCTGCTTGTTTTAAGAAGAGAAGGGGGGAGGCAAGAAATACCTGAGGGAAAAAATCTGTTATTATTTCAAAGGTATTTCCTACCATTCTTGGAATACCCTTTAGGAAATACTGATCTGAAGAATGGAGGATTAAAAGCTGAGGAATAAAAGAATGTATGTGGCAGTGATGCTGCTTTGAGTTTTGATTATGTGTGGCAGATGACAGTAACAGTCCTCAATAATAGTGAATGTTCCCTTGTGTTATCACTTTGTAGTTCTTCTTTGCAGTCCTTTGTGCAGTCTCCTCCTATGTTGACTCTGGGCTTGACCATGTGACTCTGGACTTTCACCAATGGGACATTAGCAAACATGAAGCAGAGGCTTAAAAAGAGTTTTCCCTTTCTTGCTGTTGGAAACTCTTCCTTCATCACATGAAAAAGGCTGGGGTAGCTTGTTGAAGATATGGGGATCAACCAAGAGCCAGCAACAACCGACAGACACAAAGGCTAGTCCTGCTTGAGCTGCCAGCTGACTGCAGGCACATGAATGACCCAGGTGAGACCAGAAGAAGAACCACCCGGCTGAGCCTCCACCAAAGTGCTAGTGTGAGTCATTGGCAAACAAAATGGTTTTCACAGAGTTATGGAGTAATTTTTATTGTATCATTAAAAAATACAAATAATACAATACAATAGTAATGCCAGAAAGTTCTGGTTCCAGACTGGCAGGGTAGAAGCAAACTGGCTTCACTCCCAGAACCGACATACAAGGATGAGTCAGTTTCAGGAGCCACAGAGAAATGAAAAAACTCCAAGCAGACTGTAAGAGAATCAGATTTCCATATCCACCATGCCACTCCCCCAGTCTGCCCAACACAAAGTACGCAGAAAATTTCCCCCAACTCATGGTTTCTACACTGGAACAAGTGAAATTGAGGTGGACAGCCAGCTTCCCCACCATCTTTGCTTCCCGGGCAGGAGACCTCTTTCTGCCTTGATGTACAGGAAGCATTGTGAGTGCCTGAATGGAGAAACATCCCTGAGGACAGCCAGAGACAACAGGGGCAGGTGGGACTACTGTCCCCAGAACTAGAAACCCGACTCTGCAAGTTGGCCCATCTCGACACCAAATCAGAGTGGCTGTTCAGCAGCACCACACGGTAGGAGGCGTATTCCACAAGTCCTGTGAGCATGAACTTCTAGCCAATCTTTCCACACTGCCGTGATATGCCCTTTGAAACCTCCCCTATTAAGGATGGGCAGCACTCTCTTTGCTAGAGCTGAGGCAAACCTGGGCTTAAGGTACCATCTAGTGCCAAAAAGGAGGCAGTGATTTAGCAGGAAAAAAAATAAGATATTTAACAGGTAAATTGAAAAGAATTTCTAAGCAAACATACCCAATAAAAACCAATACGAGCCAGAGAGGACTGGAATAAATAATCCTTCATGCAAAGACATAGACACATATCAACGAGAAACAACAGCAAACTATGACCTCCCCAAATGGACAAAGCAAGGAACCTGCCTGATAACCTCTCTGATGAAGAGTTCAAAATAACAATTTTAAGGAAACTCAGTGATCTCCAAGATAATACATGAAATGACTTCAGAAATTTATCAGAGGAATTTGACAAAGAGATTGAAATAATAAAGAAAATCAAATAGAAATCCTAGAATGGAGAAATAAATTAGCTAAACTAAAAAATTCATTAGAAGCTCTCAACAGCAGGATGGACAAAGCAGTGGAAACAATCAGTGAACTCAAAGACAGGCTACTTGTAATCACACAGAGGAGAAAAGTGACAAAAAGGAAAAAAAAGAAATGAAGATCACCTGCAAGATATAGAAAATTACCCCAAAGACCAAATCTAAGAATTTTTGGTGTTCAAGAGAGAGGTGAGCAAGAGCAAGGGGTAGAAACTTTATCTGAATAATAGCAGAGAACTTTCCAAAACTCTGGATGGAGCTAAAGTGTAGTTTTAATTTTTAGTTTTTTCTTTTCTTTCTTTATGATCTAAGATAAATTTTGATCTTTAAAATAACTTGTTGTACCTATAAGATGTTTTTTTGTAAACCCCATAGTAACCAAAATGCAAGTCTATAATAGATACAGTAAAAACAAAAGGAATGAATTAAAACATACCACCAGAGAAAATGACTTCACTACAAAGGAAGACAGTAAGAAAGGAAGAGTTATAAAACAATCAGAAAACAAGTAACATATTCTTAGTAGTAAGTCCTTACTTATTAATAATAACTCTGAATGTAAATAGACTCAATTCTCCAATTAAAAGGAGAGGGCAAAGCTCAACATTTTACAAGCCTGGAGACAGCAGGACTCTCCAGATTAAACTTCCCTGTCTTAGGAAGGAGCATGAAGGGATTTCTTATTCCATGGGTCACTCAGAAAGAAAGGAGCTGACTGTATTGTGGTCCCATAGATCCAGGCCTATCAGACGGGACAAGGCAAGAATCCGGGGTCGTCTGTTGGAGGCTGGAAGGGGCACAGGGGCACTGAAATTGGCGCTGTTAACCACCCCATGGATTGAATAGCATTTCTACTGGTCCCAGTGGTTTTCCTGTTTGGAAATGTAGAAATGATAAAGCAACGTGTTCTTCAAGTATTTACTGTGAAATATTTGTTGTAATGCTTGGTTCTTGTGTCTCCAAGGGTTCTGAGAGAGATTATCAGCTGTGGGTCCATTGTGGCAAGAAAGAAGCCCCACACCCACTCACTGGTGAGTAATCAAGGAAAATAGAAAAGGGGACTGACTGGGTTCAAAACCATAACTCTAAAGTCTCACAGTATTGATTATTTAGTCTTAAGCTTAAATACCCATAAAAGTAAAAGATCTCATGCAATATTCATTCACACATTTAATAAATAATTACTAAGCACTCCATCCCAGGGACCCGATAACATCTCTCTATTCAGCAACTTATGGGTTGGCTGGGGAGGAAAATACGAATTTTTCCTGTCTGCTTTTTCACTTGACAAATAGCTTTCTTGAAAAATCTCTATTTTTTGGTTATGAAATTTAAAAGTGGAATTTTTTTTTCTCCATGCAATGATTTTTCATATTTCAGTGCTGAAGTCCTCTGTTCCACTTCCTATTAGGTAACCTCTACTTTGTAAGGATCTTATGAAATCCATTCCTGCCTCTGAATCCAAGTACAAATATTTATTTAACACCTGCTCTACGGGCAGAACTTTTCTCAGTGTCATGAAGATAATGAAATAATCAGACTCCTGAAGTCTTCCCTGACTGACCAACCTGTACTTTGCCATTTTTTAGGTTGAATTTTCTAGCATTTGTTCTTGAGGTTATTGATAAATAGATTATATATCTCTCAAAATAGTTATTAGAACACTTTAGCTAAGAAAAAAGTAGTTCTTGGATCAGCAAGTTTGTTCTGTGTGGCCAAGAGACACAGAGAGATTAAACAAGGGAGGGGTGGTATGGCGGGGGATGGTTTCTGCGGGAAATCACAGAGTATTCCCTTTCCCTGCTTTATCTTTCATTTTTATACCGTCAACCCTGCTATGAGGGCATTCCTGTGTAATTCAGGATGTTTTCAGGTGATCTGAAAAATCTAAACTACCAAGGTTTTTCTATGTAATGTACATCCTAGTCTTAGAATACAGGGAGTCACCAAGTACACAGCTGAGGACAAAATCCACCCACCGATTTCATAGGCTTGTTTGTTTGTCTTTAATTAATATTGACATCTTTGTAAAAGTATCAGCAAGAAAGTGTAAAAAAGAAAACAAATGCTGGAAATATCCTTATTTTAATACAGTGCACTAATTTGGATAAAACATTGTCTAGATGGTAGGTAACATTTAGGCTTAGCACAGCTCCCCTTGTCCTGGCCAGCTCTGACCATTCCGAATGCATCTTTTAAGATGCTCTCAACTCTCACTCGTGGATTAACTCCCGGTTATCCTGATGATTTGATTGCATTGTATTGCTGTCATGGAAGTTTCTGTTGCCCTAAAAAGTGGAAATTGTAATTTCGTTCTGAATGAAGCATGCCAGACACATAGGAAAAGCTAGAGCTCACCAAGTGACATTCAGTGACAAATCAGAAATGGAAGAAAGGGAACTTTTGCTCTATTCTTAAAAATGGAAATCCATGTCACAGCACGTCTTCTATGGAGAGGAAGCAATTTAAAGCATGAAAGAGCAAAAACAAATCCCTTGGCAGGCAACTCCTGCTGACTGCTGTGGTTCTCCATTTGTAAACACTGTCTTGCAGGTGGCATCTGGGTTGCCAAGGTCCTGCAGCCTTCCCTCTGCTGGGACCCCCTGTGTAGACCCCCACAGGAGGGCAGCAGTGGGAGGGAAGGTCCAAGGCAAAGGCCCACTGTTCTCAGGGAGCCCTGGCTACAGATCTGCCAAAGGGAAGTGAAATCTCTAGTAAACAGATAACCACATGAGAGAATAGTGACCACAGTGATTCTTGACGTGTATAGTCCAATTACGTAAAGAATATCAACCACCAATGTGTATTAATATATTTACTTTTATCCTTTTAAAGTGTGTGTTAGGCAGGGTAAGTGTTTAAAATGATGAATGTCAGGCTAGAGGGGTCAAGTAATGCGCCCAAGATATAAAAGTCAGTCAGTGTCAAAGCAGAAACTAGACGGCCTTAAATATTCTCAGCTGGAAAGACAGCCAAAGTCACCATTGTGCAGTGCACATGCCGTCCAAGTAAGGTGACACGGTTGCATTTTTTTCTCTTTACTTTTTGAAAGTCTTTTGCTTGCACACCTGCTTGGTGCGGGGTCTCCGCAGCAAGAGTGCACACACTGCTCACTCGTTCCGGAAGCCCCAGGAGAACTGCACATACTCACGGTAAGGTAGGTTTGGTCACGCCCATCGCCACCTGCCTGAATCTGTATTTAGACTTTTCTCTACACAGGGCATGAACATCCGTACGGCATTGCAATGAGCTGTCTTCAAGCCACTACGCTCCGGCCACAGGGACCAGGGAAAGCCAACTCTCCTTCCATCCTCCAGGAGCCCTTCCCAGAGCCAGTGTCCCCAGATGTGCAAAGCCAGTTCGTGCTGAAGCTCAGGCACCCAGCCAGAGGCCAACAGAGGAGCAGTGAGTCCCTGCCCTTCGTCCACGTGCCTTCTCTCAGCTCAAGTCTCCATTCCTGAAAAACACTCATGACACAGAGCTGTTCTTTATGCAGGGGAGGAGGACAGTATAGGCAGGCACCCAATATCTGCCCAGGGTCTGGCTTAGAGAAACCTCAGAGGTCTGAAGTCAAGACCTAACTCACTTCTACGAAGATTTTTTTCATTCTTTTAGGTAAGCAGATGCTCTCTTCTCTGTATCCGCGGAGCACTGTGCACATATAACCACGTGTGTGCACTTGGCGTGTCTCCTTAGAGTACGGCAGCTGAGGGCCTGGCAACTCACGTCTTCCCCATCCCAGGGCTTCGCTCAGTATCTGGGGACAGAGAAGGTGGTGATCAAACGACTGCACAACTTAGACACACCCAGAATAAAAGGTCTTGATTGCAGCAGAGTTACGGAATTGGATTGGAATCTATTCTGGATGGGGGCTGAAGTACCCTTAGGGTGCTGGCTTAAACTGCATCCTCAATTCTCCCCCCTCCCCCAGGCCAGCTCACTTGACAACTCTGCGTCAGATCCAGGTCTAGACTGGAACTGGTCTGAATGTTTAGGGCTGGGGTTTATTGTAATCTTCCTTCTTGCCGTTTTTTCCCTACCATCAGAGGATTCTCCCATTGCTATGGCTTTCTCTGGAGAAAAATATGTTGCTAATTTGGGAAATATTTTGGCAAGAATAAAATTTCTACCTACAGTCTTTTTATCATTGTGATTGTTAGTCCATAAGCACAAAGTTTCAGAAATTTAATTTTTTAATATTCATACCCTAATTCAAACATGAGCAAACCACTTGCCCAAATCTTTCCAGGACTGTTTAAGAAAGGCTAGGTTTCTATTTTATCACCCCATATTTTTCATGGCAGTAACATATATTTTCATTGTTTACACAGGCAGCATGAACTCTTGCACCAAATAATGTACATTACAAAAGGTGCAGCTAAGCCTGAAAACATTTTTTCAGAAAGTACAGGACTCAATGTCTACTTTGCCCTCTGGCTTTGTTTAGAGAGTAGCTGGATACATCGCTTTGTATCAAGGGATATAGCATCCTTTTTAAGAGCATTCTTTTACTAAAGCTAAATGACAGAATACTTTTGGATGGTTTTAGAAGAAATCAAATCAGGTTAAAAAGAGGGAAACCAGGTCGCATACAACTCAACCTACATGTTAACATGGACTGTATTAAATGTTTGTACATGTTGACAGACAGAAATATCCCTGTGGATTTAAAAATGTGTTTGTTTTCATCGTTATCTCCTTGTAAAATGGTAGGGGTATAAATGTTAGGTAGAATGGTAGCCTTCCTTTGTGACTACATACCTCCTGGGGCCTCCTAACCACAGGCTCCACGCCACCACAAATGCACCGCCCCGATGGGTGGAAAAATTGTCTTCCATGAAACTTAGGAACCGGCCACACAGCAGGAGGAGAGTTAGGAACCTGGTGCAAGCTAGAGCTGAGCGTGGGAGGGCGAGCGAGGGAAGCTTCATCTGTATTCACAGCCGCTCCCCATCACACGCATCACGGCCTGAGCCCTGCCCCCCAACCCATGGAAATCCATGAAAACGGTCCCTGGTGCAAAAAAGGTTGGGGACCAGTGCTTTATGTAACATGAGGCCAGCAGAAAGAATTTCAGTAAAATAATGAATTTCTCTTACAATAAGGGATTTGTGGCACTCAAACTATAACAGCTCAGGTAAGAAGGAGAAAGACGGAGAATCCACAGAGGGCACAGAGCTAGTCCTCAGCATCCTGAGGCCATTTTCATAACGGAGGGGCGAGTTTACAGAGGAGAAGTTGGCCCCATTCCCTCTCTTCCTAAGCTGTGATTTTCTTTATTCCTTTGCACATCACACATTCAGTTCTAGTAACATCAGAGTAAGAACTGGCTATAAAATACATTTTTAGACCACTATGCAGCTCGCACTTTCTCTGTGTCAGTCATCACGGTTACTGAGATCTTCACTGTTGAAATCTATTGAGACTATTAAATAAGAACCAATGAATCTAGCAATCAAGACTGAAAATTTTAGAAATTTCGGTTCCATTCCCGGCTCTGCCAGGGAGCAAGGCATCTAAAATAGCTGTCTACTGCACCTCCCAGTGAGAGACTGCTCCATAAAAATAGGAAGATAATTTGTAGAAAATGTAAGAATTAATAGGATTCTGAGGTAGTATCTATTGAACTCCCTGAATTTCAGAAGACATTATTTTAAAATAAGACAATACGCAATGGAAACCATTTACTGTGCATACAGGTCTTACAATATCTGATGAATCCACGATAAGGGTTGTGTGCTCTGATCAACAGTCCTAAAGAGGACAAAGAAACAGCATCAGTGGACACCCACAGGCCTTAAATATGACATTAAAAATGAAGTTAACAGAAACCCTTGCATAACTCATTACTATCCCTTTCATTGTATTTTTCTTTCTTACGGGATAACTGCTTGACATGACAGATGGCCCAAAAGGTTTTAATTGTGTTTTCGTAAAGAAAGCCATCTTAAATTAATTGATTTCAAATTGTGCTACTTGTAGCCCTAAGGATTGTGAAAAAGAACCCAGCAGTAGGGCTCAGAGCATCCAAACTTATGGTTGTCAGTGGCTTCTATGGGCAGGTCTGGGAGGGGACGAACACTGGGCTTTAGTTTGGGATTTAGTTAGAAGCAAAAGCTCTACTATTTTTAAGATGTCTGAAAGTCTTCCCACATAATTTACAAACTGTACCATGAAATCTTTTGTAATGTAAAAAGTCCCTTGTGAAATGATAATAATCATTCCCTAATTTATGTAGGTTGTGGGATAATGGGTTGTCATGGCATAAGGAATATATTAATACTAAGTTCAAAATCATAATTACAAGGAAATCTATATTTCTTTTTGATGCTGTTCTCCTTGTAGACAAACATAAGTTCCAGTAGATATAGCTCTTTATAAACACATAACTTTAAAAAATAATTTTTCAAAACATGGAGATAACTATTTTTTCCATATCGGCTGATGTGTTACTTGATATATGAAGAACTAGGAAAACGTGACCAGTTCTCAGGAGCTGAGGCCAACCTCAAGATGATCTATACCTTCAAATGATGAGACAAAAAGCAGCTGTTATAGTTCTGCTCAGGGATGCAGAGAAAAATAAGCTCATAAAGCACAAATATATGGGCAATCTCAGCATAGAAATAGAAAATATTTAAAAATGGAAATTTCAGATCTGAAAAATATCTGAAAGAAAAAATTACTGGATGGGTGAAATAGCATAATTGAGATGACCAATGAAAGGGTCAGTGAATTAGAAAATAGGTCACTAGAAAGTGCCTGGTCTGAAGGAGGAGAAAAAAGGTTGAAAATAATTAACAGAGCCTGAGGGGCCTGTGCACAATACGAAAAGGTTTAATAACTGCATGTTCTCAGTCACATGCCAAGGCTACGGAAAGTTGATCTCATAGAAGTAAAAAGCAGAACAAAGGTTATTGGAAGCTGACAAGGGTATGGGGAAGGGGAGGTAGGGAGAGATTTGTTAAAGGACACACAATTACAGCTACTTAGGAGAGTAAGTTCCAGTGCTTTATAGCACTGTTGGATGACCATAGCTAAAAATGCTATGTATTTCCAAATAGCTAGAAGAGAAGATATTGAATGTTCTCAAAGAATGATTTAGACGATGGATATGCTAACTACCCCGATCTGATCACTATACATTGTATGTATCAAAATGTCACTACCTGGCCCCGAATTATGTACAATTATTGACAATTAAAAATAAAAATAGAAAATAAATTTGAAAAAGTTTTAATATACATGTAACTGGAACCCTAGAATGAGGAAAGAGAGAGAATGATGAAGAAAAAATATGTTTTAAGTAATAATGGCTGACATTTTCTCAAATTTGGAAAAAGATTTTAGAAAAAAATTGAATTTACAAATTCAAATTCAGAAAATGTCAAACAGAATAGATGCAAAGAAAACTATGATTTGACACATCAAAGCCAAATGGCTGAAAGCCAAAAATAAAGAGAAAATCCTGAAAGCAGTCAAAATAAAATGAAAAAATTACATACAGATGATTAATGTTGCGAGATTAAAGACTGGTCATCAGAAAGCACAGAGACCAAAAACAAACAACAACAACAACAGCAAAAACAGTGAAATATCTCTAAAGTGCTTAAAAGAAAACATTGACAAACAAAATTCTATATTCAGTGAAAATATCTTTGACGATTAAAGGTCAAATAAAGACATTTTTAGGTAAAAGAAACTAAAAAAAATATTGGCACCAGACCTACACTATAAGAAATGGTAAAGAAAGTTTCTATGGGATCAAACGAAACCTATTAGAGGAAAAGTTGGATCTTTAAGAATAAATGATGAGGCCGGGCGCAGTGGCTCATGCCTGTAATCCAAGCACTCTGGGAGGCTGAGGTGGGTGGATTGTTTGAGCTCAGGAGTTCAAGACCAGCCTGAGCAAGAGCGAGACCCCGTCTCTACCAACAATAGAAAGAAATTAATTGGACAGCTAAAAATATATAGAAAAAATTAGCTGGGCATGGTGGCACATGCCTGTAGTCCCAGCTACTTGGGAGGCTGAGGCAGGAGGATCGCTTGAGCCCAGGAGTTTGAGGTTGCTGTGAGCTAGGCTGACGCCACGGCACTCTAGCCCGGGCAACAGAGTGAGACTCTGTCTCAAAAAAAAAAAAAAGAATAAATGATGAGCACTGGAAAGTTTTATTTTATGTAAATTATACCTAAATAAAATTAATTTTTAAAAATCTCAAGGTAATTTTTCATGCAAAGTTCTGAATATAACCATTTGCCACAACTGCAGACAAGAATGTGCTTCCACAGGAGAACTCTCCGGCGTGTCTCCCCCAGCTCTGCACCTGGTGCTTGGATCACTCAGAACCTGGCACGGCTTTTGCTACTGACCAGGAAATAACTTATTTGAACTACCCCTTTTTTCTCCTGCAAATACTACTTTGTATGACCTGGAACTGCTATAAAGAACAAAGTGCTATAAAAATAGGTAGAATATCTTGCTCACCATTATGAACATCCTGGAGGCTGCACTACAATTTCAGAAATCAAAATGTACACAATAATTGATTTTCCCCCCAAAATCATAAAAAAAAAAATTAGACACATACTGATCACTTAAAAGTGTCATCCCTCTCAGCTCAACTCAATCTTGACATTCTTCAGAATGAAAGATTTCAAAACTCCTCTGCCTTCGACATAACAGCTAAATGCAACACCTGGCCCTGGAGTGGGTCCGTGCTGGAAGGGGAACATTAGTGGGGTCAACTGAAAAATCTGGAACCTGGATAGTGGATTAAAATATGATGGCAATGCTAAATTTACTGAAGGTGCTAACTGAATGGTGGTTATATAAGATAATAACCTTATTTTTAGGAATATAGAGGCATTAATATTTAAGGATAAAGGGCCATGGTGTATACAGCCTACCTTCTACAACAGCTACACACACATACAGAGAAAGAAAGAGAAGGACAGTGATAGAGAAAGACAATAAAGGATAAAGCAAATGGGGTAAAATGTTACCAAATAGGTGAATCTGGTAAAGGCTATATGGGTGTTCTTTGTATTATTTTATACTTTTCTGTATGCTTACAATTATTTCCAAATAAAAACATTTAAAAATAAAATAAATACACATTTAAAAAACCATGGAAAAAACCAAAACCACTCTGAATGTAAGCAGTGACAACAAGAAAAAAAAGTTCAGTTCTGTTAATAACAAGAAATACCTGTTTGTGAAAATCACTTTATACCAACAGGCCACTGGAGCTCCCGGACAGTTAACAGGCAGTGTTCTTCCCCAGCTGTCGCGCTGGGGTTCACACGGATTCCTCCTGCTTCCTGTTGCTGGCGTTTACCTTTTCTATACACAGAGACCTGCATGTGCGCATACGGATGCACTTTTCCGCACGGCGCTTTCTAAACACGCTCTTCCTGCCTCTCTCTGCTTCTTCCCTTTCTCTCTCCTTCCCTCTCCTCCCCCATCTCCACCGCCTCCATCTCTATTCCTCTCTCTCCCCCCCCTCATTCTGCCTAAGGCAGGAACTTGGAATTTAAGTTTGGGTCTTAAACACACTTACACGGGAATACTTCTTGATGTCCTCGGTGAGGATCTGAAGGGGAATGGTCTTTGGTTCCTCCTTCTCTCTGGCTGGCTGGATGTACCTAATCAGATTCAATAATAGCCCTAAATCGAAGAAGATGAATTAGCTAATAGCTTCCTTGGAAATCAGTCTATGTTGCTAATATGTTCAGTATACTTTATGCTATTTTTAAAAACATATGGATAGTCTCAGCAAGATCAAATTCTGGGTTGAAAAACCATGCAAAATGTTTCATAAAAATAAGGCATAGCCCAGAAAATAACAGGTTGTCCTATGATGTGAGACTTGGGCAGCAGACCCAGTTCTCAAGCACTCCTGCCTGGACTGGAGGGCCCAGAACCTTCCTGGGTCCAAGGGTAGAAAGTAGCAGTGGTGTTGAGAATTGCTCAGTAGAGTAACTCACATTTATGGAAATTTGATACATGTTTTTGAGAATAATAGCTCCAATTCATAGGTTGGAGAGAAGGGAAAGACAAAAGTGGTGACCAGAACTTCCTCAAAAACGAACGAAACATGGATGTAAGTAAGAGACCATTATTTACAGAAGCAAATAGGGTAGATCTAAACAAGACATTATTTGAGGATAGTCTAACAATTTCTTTTAAGAAAAAGGGGCATAGTTTGGGGACACTGCAGAGTTTGCATCTCTCTATTGCAAAGTAAAAATTTTAAATATATATACTGATAAAATACTTTTGAAGGAAAGAGCTCCCTTGTTTCTTTAGTTCTGAAGAACTGCAATTTTAAGAAATGGGAGAAAAAATTAAACCACATAAAATATTTATACTAACACATTAAGACTGTCTTTCCAGATAAAAGCATCAGCAGCCAGTTGGTACTGATGTGGATGCGTGTATAAATCGTACCTTCCTCCTAACTGGGCACTGGATGGACCCTGCTTTTTCACGGGCAGTATACGAAGATGGGAAGTAGATGTCAGAGAACAAGAGAGGTTGGTTTGGAATTTAAACACTTGATTGCAACTATGGGATGCAAGTTCTGTGACCACTCTGAGCTGTGGTTTCCATAGCTGAGAAAGGGGTTACTTGAACCTCAGTGTGTTTTAGTACTTGAAGTGCCATTGTAATGTAAAGAGTATTATTATTCAGATTAAATCATACTTAAGAAATTCAGGATTTGGACGGAACACTCTTGGCCCAGAAACAAGAATGTTTTTAAGAGGAAAAATCCCCCTCAACATTTTATTTCTTTATACACATAGCAAAACTGCAATATGTTAAATCAGTTCCTAGAAAAGTTCTTCTTCATCACTATGATCCTCTGATGGAGATCAGCTCACCTACCGCTTAGTCATGATTAATATTTTCTCCGCTATTTCACTGCAGGATTTAATATCTGAGTAAAAGGTGTTTTAAGGCTCATTCCTACGTGGACTTAACACTTAATAACTTTTAAAAAATTATGGTAAATTCTATATAACATAAAATTGATCATTAGTGACATTTGGTACATTCAAAATATTGTGGCACCTTCAACGTTATCTTGTTTCAGGGCATTTTCTGAAAACAAAAGCAAACCCTGGACCCATTAAGCAGTCACTCTCCATTCCCTGCTGTCCCCAGCTCTTACGCCACATGTTCTTTCTCCGTTCATCAGTTGATGCACATTCGGTTTGCTTCTGTTTTTTGGCTATTGTGAACAATGCTGCTATGAACATTTGCATGCAAATTTTGGGGTGGTTTTCATTTCTGGGGCGTCTATACCAGAAGTGGAATTGCTGAGTCAAATGGTAATTCCCTGTTTAACTTGTTACAGAACTATCAAACTTTTCTGCACGGGCTGCCACCTGTTATATCTCTACCAGCAACAGCCACCCACTTCCCACCTGCACACCATCTCAGGTCCTGTCTCCCAGGAGAGTGGACCACCCACGTGGCCCCAAACCTGCACACATACCTGGACACCACTTTTAATTACTCAGGCCAATGTACAGAAGAGTAATAATAGCAATTAGCAAAAGAACTAGGTGCCAGACATTGTAAATGCCTTATACATATTCACACAGCTTTATAGCCAACGTAACACGTGTAAACCTAGTTTCCACATTTCCACCCCCATTAAAATAATTAAGTTTCTTGGAATCTCCCTCACCAAAGACTCGTATATTCCCAATTTAAACTGCTTCCTTTCACCTGCAACGTGGAGAAGACGTACAGCAACAGGAACTGACAACCTTTAGAGAAATCTGTCGTGGAAAAGACGTGCAGGGAATGATACAAACGTATTTCTTCCCAAAATGCTTTAGACATGTTTTCCTTAAGTCAACAACCGCCTGACCGAATTCAGTAAATTAGCAACTTGGCAACATTTTAGTTGTCTCAACTTTACAATGAGGCATGAGAATTTGGCAGAGCAAGGTGAGGAGGAGAGAAGGGTGTTGAGTGTGTGCGATGAACTCTCAATGTGTGAAACAAGTACGAGACCTGGTGTGTGGTTGCCCAGAGCAGCAGACGTGTGCTCCACGATCTCTGTGAAGCCAGGAACATCGACTCGGGCATTAGGGCAGGAAGCCACGTTACCTATCCTCATGCCAGCCTGAGGATGCGTACTGGAAAACTAACCTGCACTCCATGGACCAAACCTTTGTTTCAGATTGTCGCCTCTCTATAGACGCCAAATAGGATGATGTGCTACACAGCAAGTAAGGCAACCTAGTGTTTGATGATATGATTAATTTTATTTGTATAATTAAATACTATTTCTTTAGGGAATTAATTGGGGAGTATAAAAGCAACTTTTCAAACATAATTGGACTATTGAATAACACTTAATGAAGAAAGATCTATTCCAGGAGTTTAAAAACACAGCTAATACCTGCGCATGGAGGGGAGGATATTGGAGAGGAAGCCCTAGAGCAGCAGTCCCCAACCTTTTCGGCCCAGGGACCAGTGTCATGGAAGACAATCTTTCCACAGACGGGCTGCGGGGTGGGGGAAGGCGCAGTTCTGTGGCCCGGTCAGTAACAGGCCAGGGGTGGGTACCGCTCCACAGCCCGGGGTTGGGGACCGCAGCCCTGGAGTCTTGCTCCTCCAGCTGTCCTTCCTCAGCCCCTGAACACCCACTCGCCAAGTAGCTCAAAGAGCCCTGCCGAAAAACCACTACTCAAAACTAAAGGCAATTACTCCAGTGGTTCCCACTATCTAACTACTGAAAAACCACTAATCAAAACTAAAGGCAATTACTCCAATAGTTCCCACCCTCTAACTATTATCCACTTGTACATATCTGCACATAAAAACCTCTTTGGGGAAAGTACATAGCATACAAGTGTCCTAGGAAAGGCCAAAAATGAGTTACTGGCTTAATATAAATCATAATAAAATGTTTTCCTTTTTAAGAAAATTCAGGGAGAAAATTAATTACATGTTTGTATCTGTCCTAGACCATATGAAGTGGACCGTGTCCCTTCATAGGTAACCCACAGTAACATAGGTAACCCCCACCGTGGGTCTCATCGGAAGGCGGCCAGGAAGTTCACCGTGGGCCAGCCAAGACAAAGGACCTTCCCGCACAGGTGTGGACTTTCCCTGCTTTGTCCACACAGTCGGCCGTCCACAGGTTGTTCTGCGGTATTTTATTTTTTATCTTAAAGGTTTTTTTATACCTAGAAAGATAAACAAGCAAGATCTCTGTTAGTTTCCTAAACGTGAGAGCAGCCATACTCATGGTGACAATCCTACTCTCCCTGCTCTGGGCACAGCATGGCTCAATCATCGCTGTCACCATGGTGCACAGCCCCGTGACACTTAGACCGACTTTTACAACGTATGTGCTTCTGAGAATGAGATGTGACAGGGAAGAAAGAAGTTTGTTACTGCAGGGGGCTACTTGTTTTTAGTAGGGGTTTCTTTCTGAAAAAAACATTATGTCATATTAACAGTGGTCATAATTGTGCCCAAATGTTTACTATCGGAATGATTATAGCTAATTGCCTAAAAATTGTGGTAAAAACTTGTACAAAGGGGCAGCATTCAGAACAGACAGCCGCCTTCTCAAAAAAATCTGTTTTCTCCGTTTCAAGGGCCTTGGGCTTATGAACCAAGTTCAAATGCCTCAGATCACTGACACTTTCTAATAGTCTCAGTGGATGTAGAAAGTCTGTAAGATAATCTTTCAGAAACTGAGTCTTAAACAAGGACATTATTAAATTCGTATAAATTGTATTACATCAGAAAACCCTCCAGTGTATGCAAAGAACAATCTCAAAAGCAGTATGCAAAAAATGAGAAGTGTCGCACATCTTTTATGATAGTGGGTCAATGAAAACAAAAATTCAGTTCTTGAATAGATGGG
Source organism: Indri indri (assembly GCA_004363605.1). Lineage (NCBI taxonomy): Eukaryota > Metazoa > Chordata > Mammalia > Primates > Indriidae > Indri > Indri indri. The sequence goes on from RJWJ010000200.1 coordinate 296,032, forward strand.
ATTTTCTAGTAGAAAGGGAACATTGTCTTGACAGAAAATGTTTTTAGCGAAGTATTGCAGGTTCTATAAAACCCACGAAGACGTTAGCAGTATCTGGGACAACAAATGGCTTCTGGTAAGAGAACAAAGGTCTACTCTGCCTAAATACTGTCACAATTACAAAGGTTAAGAGAAAAAGAAGGGAAGGAAAACATGTACCCCTTACAAATGCAACATGAGTGGTCTGCAAGGGCCTAAGAAACAGAGCGGAGCGTGGTTGTTGATTGGTTATTTCTCAGGCTGAGCACTGTTGGGTTCAAGGAAACATGGCAGGAAGAGCGCAGCCCTGGGACAAAGGCTGGCTGGACTCAAGTCCCTCCCCACAGTGTCCTAGTGTATGGCCTTGGGCCACTAACTGAGCCTTCCTCAGCCTCCGTTGTCATGTCTAAAAGCTAAAGAAGATAATGATGCTTGCCTTGGAGGGCAGTTAGAAAAATTACGTGAGACATCTGTGACGTTTCTGGTATGGCCTGAGAACCCCTCCAACAAATTTTAGTTTACTCTATGTACTTACTTTGGTTAAATAAAGAGAAGAATTACTAGTCTAAATTTCTTTTTAAATAATGATCTGTCTTCTATCAGTGGCTGTTTTGGGACACGTCACGTGGACCTCAGGCCAGGGCCCCGAGAGTCGTTCTCTTTCTGCCCTCTTGATGACATCAGCACTTCTATAGCTACATTTATGGGCAATTTCTCTTACCCAAAGCATGTTTTATTATCTTTGTCTCTGATTTTGTTGACAGCTGGACTTCTCATTCATTGCTTCCCTCACTAAGCATTCCGCCCCATTTTTTACTAGATACAAAGGAAAGCTTGATTTCCGTGGCAAAAGAAAAACCAAATAGCTGTGGAATCTTCTGTGGGACTCAAAAGAGAGGAAAAAAAAAAGAATAGAGGAATACAGGTGGCAATACCACATGTTGGGTAAAAAAAGCCTGTGCTTTGAAATACAGAGATCTGGTTTCAAATGTGGATGTCACTAACACTAATGTGCTAACAGCCACCAAACTTGTGAGCAGATTTTAGGTGCCTTTCCACTCCCTAGAGGTTCTGATTCATCAGATCCAGAAAACCTGTATTTTTCAAAAGCTTTTCAAGTGATTTTATGTGTAACCAGGATTGCGAATGACTGTTTTTAGGAATATATTGAGATAGTTGTGATGTGCTGATACCATCTTCTCCTTGTAGGGAAGCAAAGGAGAGAAAACATTTTCTTAGAAAGATCAAGGCCGTTTTCCTTAGTCGTGTAATAATTACATTTACATGTAATAGCTCAAGCTTAATTTCTTCCAAAATCCCATTGTTGAGAGGATTCCAGGAAGAGTAGGAAGCACAAGGAATCTGAGTCCCACCTGGACAAGAATGCACTAGCAGAGTCTGCCTTATGGAACTTCTGGAACTTCTGGAACTCTGGAGTCCACTGAAGCCTTGCAATTTGTAGGAGAAAGCTTGGACAGTAAACTGTGGCAAACTGCAGTCACATTCAGCTCTTAGCACAGTAGCAACTATTCATCCCCCATTGCCCAGCCCTGTGGCAGGCAGTCACAAGCATGGTCCTAGAGCAGCTTTCATGCAGTTTGCAGGAGCCAGAGTAGGCAAAAAGCTCTCTGTCCTCCTAATATTAGCAACATTTTCTCTGATCATAAAAGTGAAACCGTTGTTGTGCCTTCTCTCATTGTTGTATGTCCCTGACCCTCAGGCTGAAATAATTTCCAAGGGATTTAAAGGGCTGCTGGTCTCCCCCAACTCCTCTTCATTTTTCTCTTTTCTCCCTTTTGGGAGCCAGACAATAATGACAAGCAACTGCATAAATGGGGAAATTTAAACAGTGGCCATGCATCCCTAGGGAAAGGCATGGGCTCAGAGAAGACCTCAGAAGACATTAAGTTTATACTTCAGGCTGCTCCTTGTTGTAGAGACAGCATACAACAATAAAAAGTTATACACAAAAACAACAGCAGTAAACAGCAAAACCTGGAGAAGGGGGAGAATCTGATTTCCAGAGTTATCACATTATTATGTTCAAATGTCCAGTTTTAAACAAAAAACCCACAAAGCATACAAACAAACAAACAAACAAAAAACCAGGAAGGCATGTCCTATTCAAAGGAAAAAAATAAGTCAACAGAAACTGTCTCTGAAAAAGACTTTGATGGCAAATGTACCAGACAAAGACTTTTAAACGACTGTCTAAAAGATGCTCAAAGAACTAAGGAAGATGTAGAGAAAGCCAAGAAAATAATGAAAGAACAAGATGGAAATATTAACAAAGAGAGAGAAAACCTAAAAAAAAAACCAAAAAGAAATTCTGAAGCTGAAAAGTACAAAAACTGAAAAGAAAAATTCATTAGATGGGTTCAAAGGCAGATTTGAGCAGGAAGAAGAAATAATCAGCAAACATAAAGGACAATGGAAATGATCAAGTCTGAGAAACAGAAAAAGAAAAGATTGAAGAGAAATAAATGGAGCCTAAGGGCCAGATGGAAGTGAACCAATATATATTGTGGGAACCAAAGAGGAAGAGAGAGAGAGAGAGAGGCAGAGAGAATATTCGAAGAAACAAATTCCCAATTTGATGAAAGACATGACTATAAATGTCCAAGAAGCTCCACAAATTCCAAGTAAGATGAACTCAAAGAGACCAACACTGAGACCCATTATAATGGAACTTTCAAAAGTTCAAGAAAAAGAATCTTTAAAGCATCAAGACAGAAGTGACTCATCACATGCCAAGAGATCTCAACAAGATTATCAGCAGATTTCTCAGCAGAAACATCCAAGTCTAGAAGGCAATGGGCCAACATATTCGAAGTGTTAAAAGAAAAAAAGCTGTCAACCAAAATCCTACATTTGGCAAAACTGTACTTGAAAAGTGAGGGGGAAATTTTGACATCCCCACATAAACAAAAGCTAAGGGAGTTTGCTGCCTCTAGACCTACCTTGCAAGAAATGCTTAGGGGAGTCCTGCAGGTGAAATGAAAAGACAGTGATAGGCTATATGAAAAAATAAAGATCTCAATAAAGGTAAGTACATGGGCAACTGTAAAAACTAGTATTATTGTATAACGACTTATAATGGCCATTTTTCTTTTGTATGTGATTTGAGTCTAATACATTTTAAAAAAACAATTAGCTGGTATTATTACAACTTCAGTTAGTATCTCGATATTTTGTTTTCTACATAATTTAAGAGACTAATGCTTTTAAAATAATACCAGCATATGTCAGAGATATTGCAGATTGGGTTTCAGACCACTATTCTTTGTGGTTACCATGGGGATTACATGCACAACTAGATCTATCAGGCAAAATCATAGTGGCAGAAAGTAGAATGATGGCTGCCAGGGGGTGGAGGGAGGGAGGAATGTGAAATTATTGTTTAGTACATAGAGTTTCCATTTTACAAGATGAAAAAAGTTATGGAGTTGGATGGTGGTAATGGTTGCACAACATAATGAATGTATTTACTATCACTATTGTACATGGAAATAATATAATGGTAAATTTTATATCATGTAAAAAAAATCAGAAAAAAAAATTAAGCCAATAATAAATATAATAGCGGTATTATTTCTTTTAATTGAATGGAAGAGCTTAAATGGAATAACAGTGATATAGTCTGTGTCTTGGTCAACTCAAACCACCATAACAAATTACCATAGACTGGGTGGCTTAACCAGCAGAAATTCATTTCTTACAGTCCTGGAAGGTAAAAGTCTAAGCATGTTCAGTTTCTGGTACGGCTCCTCTTTCTGGCTCATAGATGGTCACCTTATCACTGTATGTTTATGTGGCATGGAGAGAGAGAGGTTAGGACTTCAACACCTGAATTTGAGGGTAGGAGGAGGGACATAAGTCAGTCCTTAGTAGTCTATCATTTATTTAATTGAACACTAAATTTTTCACCCTAACAGCAAATAGAAGAGATAGTATAAAGTAATACTATGGCAATAATGCCAACATTAAAGCACATCACAAAGACAAAACTATTTTCTCAATTGTATTTTTTTCCTTACATTTTTAAATTGATGATGAAATGTCTCTATAGGAAAGCAGGTTAAGAACATGAGCTCTGGTTTCAAACTACCTGGTTTTGAATCTCCTCTCATTATTTACTACCAATGTAACACTGGGAAAACCAGTTTTACTGTTAAAGCCTCAGTGTCCTCATCTGCAGAACCGAGATGATTAAAAGTGTCTCATGGGGTTGTTGTGAGTGTCAAATGCGGTAATACTACAGAAAGGTTAGTGTGGTGCCCAGGACAGGAATCCCTCAGTTAATGCCCATTGTGCCTGCAGGAGACAGGGAGGACTTCGCATTCAGAACAAGCAAGCAGTATCACGGGTACTCTTCCGCCACCAAAAAGGATGGGGACAGAACAGGCAGTAAGATCAATTGAGCAGCTACAAGTTGCCAGGCTCTTTGCCAGGCAGTATATGCACATCATCTCATTGCTTGAAGCAGCCCTCGGAGATAAGAATCATTATTTCCATTTTTACAGATGGAGAAACTCAGGCTCAGTAAAGTTAAGTCACTGAGAGCCACACACCTGACATTGGGATATATTTTAAACCACGTCACATTTAGGTAGGCTCCCAAATTATTTCATTGGCACGTACCTGCGGATGCTTTCATGAACCATCAGTTTGTGTTTCATGCCCATACCCCACTCCATCTCTTCCCCCAGAAGTGGCTGGTTCTGGCACCCACAGCCCCTGTCGGCAGCAGGTTACCAACTCTGAGGGTTGCGAGCAGATGCCTGTCGCTTTGGGGAGCCAGACCTTGGGCGGTGGAGAGGCTGGAGTAGCAGTCAGGACGGTGAAAAGCTCTCATTGATGCGTCTCCTGACGTCCACGTGTTCACGTCTCAACGGCAGGTACGAGGCTGTGAATTATGGCTCCCTTTTGACTTAACGTTTCCACTCCCCGTTCAGCCTATTCTCCGTCCTGGGTCACTGTCACCGGGAGTAATTTCCGTCCTGATTCTGGCACTCTGGACTCTTCTTCCCAGGAACTGATTTTTGCCTCCCCCAAGTGAAGGATGCCCAGGCCCCGACAGCACTGCGTCCACTTTTCTCTGCTGCCCTCTGCTGCCCATAACTGGAAATGGTACCTGTTTAATCTTGCAGACAAAATTTGAGGGTGCACAGTGGAAAACCATGCTACCAATATTGATCTACCTCTTACAGATGGAAAAAACACAACATTTAGGAGACACCAATAGCAAAAATGAGAAGGTCCAAGTGGAACACATGTAACAGATGACTCTTGAAGAAAATAGATAATTAAGGGAACAGAAAAAAAAAATTGATCTTTTAAAAAATGTTAACATCTTCAGGGTCACGAAGCAAAAGAATAGGTGGCTATGAATCAAAATGATCAAAGATGTTTACTGTTTTATGTTTAATTTCCTGGAAATTAAAGATATCTTTGGCCAAGTGAATAATTTAATAGAAGGGCTTGAAGATTGAGTTTAAGGACTCCTACTTGACCTTGACACTTGGAATGTTTGTCTTTCAGTTTTAATAACTTAATATTACATTTTTTTTCTCAATAGGTAGATCCATGCTATTTGGCCCATCAGTAAGGAGTAATTTAATAATCGGAATAATGTCAATGCTATTTCAGTTTGTAGAGTCAGCATATAAACAAAACTTGGAAGACAATAATAACTATAAAAGATAACCTAACTAGTATTAATGTTGATAATGTAAAAAAATCAAAGTCTGGATGTTAAGGTAGCAGAAAGATGTGGCAGGTAATGTCAGACACAAATTTTCTCACCATATGTAGCAAAAATTGAGATAAAATTAATGAGGCAAAATAGAGTTTAACTATATTCTTTAAAATTATAAAGATAACCACCCAGAAGAACAGAAATAATATGCCTGAAAAGACTTAGGCGATGATGGATAAAGAAATACGAACTAAGTTTCTTATCTTTCAATAGATACCATCGAAAGTCGGAAAACAAAGAGTGGGTGTATTAGCACACGCGTAGAGTTATGGTGATAACTACCAACAGGACAAAACATGTCTTAAAATAGGAGCTAGATTAGAAGTGGGGTGACCTAAGTCAGGTGGAGAATTTATTCTTCATTTGGTACCACTCTGACCTGTTTCATTTTCTTTTCACTTGTGTGTTAATCTTATACCATAAAAGTTAAAAGTAAAAACAAAAACAAAACTTTCTGCAGCTGCAGCTCTTGGCATCATTTCTTCCCCCAGCTGCAGCCACTCTCTTTGTGCTCACGGTCAGATCCCCCTGAGACAAGAGGGAATAAAAGAGGCAGAAGGAAAAGTTTCTGCCCGATCTTTTGGAATACTAACAACGTTTGACCACTCGAACCCATCGTATCTAGAATCTTCTTAAAGTTTTGCTAAATTTGGGCATTCTTCTGTTATTTCTTGATGAGAGTAATCTTGACTCACTGGCCCTTTCTGTGATCCTTGTATTTTAATTTTTTTCTTTTTTCTTTTTTTTTAATCTTGACCCTAGTCAACTACTGGTCAGCCAGGACCAACGTGGCCTGCTTAGGGAGGAATGAAACGTCTACGGAAGAGTGATGACAATTGCTATTATCAGAATAAAGAAAATGTGAAATATTATTAAGTTAAAACAGTGCTGACTGCGGAGGGTGATGGCCATTACTCCATTCCTCATATTTTCATAGAGAAGAGTGGACTCAGCTCTCCTAGGAAGAACACACATGGAGGGATTTGGGAGTAGAGGTTTTCTTTAGACTAACCACAGTCTTGCATTGAAACACTAGACATGAGGAAATGAAGAAAAAAGAACATCAGCATTTTCCAAGAAGGAATATGTCTCAAACGCCACTCACTGAGCAAGTAATACACACGGGAGCTTCCCAGAAAGCATCACTACCACCACCAACAGTAACAAAGAAATCAGAAAGAAACACACATATTAAATATGTGGAAGCACAGTTGTTGATGGGCAATTTCTGCCCAGTGGAGACAGATTCACAGGCTATGGACTCTTGGCACTGGTGCCGCTGACTGGCCTTCCATGGGGCTTACACCCTGCTGTTCTCGGCTCCTTGCTGTTTGGCTGGCAACAGCCATCTCAAACGAGATCACACCATGCACTCCATTCTGGGAGCACAGTTTTGCTTGTGATAACTTATGTAGCGGAGCTGCAGTTTCTTCTGTGACTACGGACCCCTTGGAGAGCTGAACTAATTAGAGATTTGGATTAATTTTGAAGAGACTGAAGAAGCTGTATCCAGTCCTGTGAAAGACAGCGCAGGATACAGCTGAAGTTATAGGAACCCAGGCATCTGCGAAAGACCCTTTGGCTGGGAAGAAGCCGATTGTATAAAATTGGGAATAAAGGAATTCAGGCTTTCTGTAGGCTTTTCATTTGCAAGAGATTTTGTGCTGGGAAAGTTAAAGAATATTGCTCAAGTTTGGAACATTTTTACAGTGTCGATCTGGTCTTTCCATTCATTTCATGGAGTCTGGTGAGCTATTCTGGACAAGACTGGGCATCATTCGTGATAAGAACTAGAAGAGGGAATAACTTTTCAGCTTAGGGTGCTTCCTGGGGTTCTGTCTGACTCATGTTGCTGAAGTCTTTTGTGAGCAAAAAGCAAAATGCCCATCGGCAGTTCCAAAGGGACTTAGGGGGTTTAGGTAAATGAGAAGACAGCAGACCTCCCTGCTGAGGGGGACGGCCCACCCTGGCTTCCTTCTGAGGTGCTCGTGAAGTCCACCGGGTTACGACATGGTTTCCCAACCGTCCTTCACTCGCCTGCGGGCCTCGTGCGTGCATGTCACCTGCACCAATACCGATGTAATATTTTTCTTTAGACATTCAGCATGTACTTTTGAAATCTTGTGCTCAATTTTTTGCTTATGATAAAACAATATGTTAAAATGTTACATATCTTTCTGAATACAGATTAAAATGCATACTTACTAAATTTTTTTAAAAATGTCTGTCAGCATGCCACCCAAAATCAATGTACACAGTGCCCGCGGAACACATGCTGTGATATACTGAGAGAAGACAAGGCCGGCAGAGGTGGGAGGGATGCTTTTGAGTTCAGGTTTCCTCTCCAGTCGCGAGGACAGAAGAGAGGACAGAAAACGAACGGCAGGAGGAATGTTTCGGGATCCTCTCTCCACCATCTCTCTCTCCATCCCACGTGGCAAAGAAGAAACCTTTCTAAGACTGCAGGAGCTTAGGTACCGAGCTTTTGACTTCCTCCTTGACGGCTTTGCAGGGTGAGCTGGGCCGGGCGAGGGGGACACATCGTCTGGCCATCCAGCGGTGACTACACGGCTGCTTGGGTCACTGAAGGAGAAGTTAGCAAACTGTGTTTCTGACTTAAGTCTAAGCCTCATAGAGGCCCTCAGCTTTGCTAGAGAGTCCTGCAATTTGGATAATAATACACACATTAAATTTCAATCTGCTTCTGTTTCCTGTGTCTATTTCTGAAATTAGTTAAAACCTATAAAGTGGAAGGATCAGGAATGTATGTTAAGCACAGATTCTAACACACCATTTGGATACAAAAACAAGTGGAAGGAATGAGAGAAGAAAATGTCAGTGGAAGAAAATGAAGACTCCTGTTACCCAACAAAATACCCTGTGTTTAGAAACATTTAATGGCAGCTTCTGATGAAAAAGTGTTTTTGTTTTTTAAAGTTAATGCAACACTCAAGTATTGTGACTGCAAGTTCTCACTTCCCCAGCGTGGGGCGAGATTCGCGTGGCATGCTCGTCTTCTCGCAGCCGAGTCCGGAGCAGGGGGACCCTCCTGAATCTCTCAGAGGCGATGGGATGTGGTGGAAAGAACACTGGCTTTGGGATCGAGCCCAGGATGGATTCTGGGTGTTTGAAGCTGGACAAATTACTTAACCTTCCTGAGTCTCAGTTCTTGCACCTGTAAAATGGGGACAGTGATCCTTGCAGGATTGATGTGAGGATTAAGATAATGCAGGTAATGAACTAACTTGATGCCCGATCCCCTCCTGCCCACAGATTGAGCTAAAGATATTCCAGAAAGAATTCTCTCTCCCTAGATAGGGCTTCTGCATGGTTTTGCTTTATGTTTCCCCTCTGGGACTCAGTGGGCCTTAGCAAACGTGTGAAACCTTCATTTGGATCCAGTTCTTCTCTCCCCACACGCTTCTCCCCTCATAGACCTGAATTGAGGTTCGGGGGCTCTTCCTTGCTCCAGAGGATTCCTTATTTGCGACTCAGACTTCATTTCCTTTATCTCACAGTTCTCCCCATTCCTGTGAGTTCCTAAGACCACAGCCTGTAGACCAAGTCTCGCATTTCCCCACCAACCCCAACCTCCATTCACATAGAAGGAGCCCACTGAACAGGTGCCAAGCACCCCAGTGGTGCCTGGCATACGGTGATAATCAATATCCACTCATTTCCTCTCCTAGACGTGGGGGCTGTAGATTGTACAGCCTGTTTTTACAGAGCTGCGCTGGCTATTACCATAGTGAACATAGTGCTCTAAGAATTGTATATCAGACATGAAATATTTTGCACATCAGACTCAATCTTTAAAACCACTAGCATCTGCACTTGGTCAGTGAGACTGCCATTTCAGAAAAAAATTCAAGTCCATGCCTAGGCACCCACTGAATATGGCCATATCTAGATAGTTTTTAAAAATGTTTGAGATATTTTCTTTGCATGGAAATGGAGTATGGGTGGTCTAGCTTATACTTGGCGGCCTTTTTCAGCACAGATAAAATTCCAAGACAATAAAGATTTTGATCTGATGTAAGTTCCTTTGTGCAAACAAGCTTGCATAGCAAAATAGTGCAGATAAACCTAGATGAAAATGGTCTTTGCACAAATAAATGTAACTATATTATGTTTCTCTGGCATAAAAATAGATCAGATGGTACAGGACAAAAATAGATGACATGGTAACATAAACTGACTTGTGTAATCAGAGGGTCAACTCTGACATTTTTCTCTCTAGGCCTTTTCCAATAGTCTTGTTGCTAGGGCTGCAGTGTTTTTGCCAGATTGGAACAGAATTGTCAACCCTAATGAAGATTAAGTAGCTTGCCCAGCTAGATTTTTTTTTTTTTAATAAGCATCAGAGAATACTGCTGGCTTTAAAAGCCATAATCATGAAGAATGGAAAGATCTCTAAAGATCTGTTTTTAGAAAATAGAGCTAATAAAATTTGAAATTTAGTAGACTTTCCATTTCACGGTTATTCCACAATAAACTTTTATCATAATCACAGTGAACAAAATAACTTGAAATATAATTTCATACATTAAAAAAAGAATAGAAATTGTTTATAAATTAAACCAAAAAGGGGAGTCAGGAGGAGCTTCCATGGTTGGGGACAGAAGGAAGAGACCACCTAATCTTCAAAAAACATAGCACGATTCGCAGTGCCCTTCATCCCCATTCTACTTGTGCCCTAAACTATTAGAATCAAAAAATTCATGTAAAGAAAGTGCTTAGCATATAACAGATGCTAAGTGTTTTTTTTACCCCTGATGTATTTATATTTTTGTAGCAAGAAATTTCAATGGTAACTTCCAATAAGAAAAGCTGAATATTATAGTCTTTAGAACCAAAAGAAATTCACAATAATTTGAATATTACTCCATTAGTGACATCTGGTGGAAAACATAGGAGTTACAATGCAGCATTAAAAAACTATTCTGACCTTTCGCGTATAGTAAATTTAAGATAAATTTTACATACTAACTAAATGAAAACAGAAAGCAAAGAAAAAATGTCTATGAGGATACCCACCTTATTGTGTTAATAACTTTTGAGTCTATATTCTAATATAGGAGGTTAATGAACATGAGAAACAGCACATTCTAATACTAAAAATATTTTTTCAACGTGCATGTTATATAGCGAAAAAATGATTTAAAATAGAGGTATGGATTCATTATGCTATTCTGGGTCCCTTTTTTATGTATTGTATGCCAAAGAATCTCCCTTCCCAAGCTTTCAGATCAAAGTTCGCTGTGGGGTGGCCTAGGGATCACCTCAAAGAAGTAGCCAGTTGTGCTTCAGAGAATATGGAATTGAGACAAGATCAGGAGAGACATCCAATGTGAGAAACTATGGATGGAGGCAACAAATGATGCTGTTTTACAAGCGAGCCTTAAATATTACAAAATCAAGTGCTCTGAGCTACAGAGGGATTTGAATACTTGTGACCGAAAGAGCAAAGTGTGATCTGTTACCGGGTTGGCAAACTACAATTCTCGGGAGCAGCCAGCCATCCGTTTGTTTTTTGTTACTAGAACATAGTCATGCTCGTTCATCTACGTGGTGTCTATGACTGCTTTCAAGCTACAACCACCAATCTCAATAGGTACAAGAGACCTTATGCCTTCAAAGCCTCAACTACCTGGGCATTTACAGAAAGTCTGCCAGCCCCTACTTCCATCAGACATCCGCACGCCCTCCTCACCATCTCCATGGGAGGTTGGCTCGGGAAGGGGGAAGTTGCTTTGGTCAGTGGAACGTTGGAGAAATGTCAGTATGAAAGTTTTAAAGCTAAACATTAGGAGTCCTGGCTAGCCACTGCCCCTCCAACAGTAGAATGAGATATATGGAACAGAACCACCCCGGCTGACCTGCAGATTTGTATGAGAAAAAAATGCTTACTGTTGATACTCCATGGTTGTTTGCTATGAAGCAAAAGCCACCTAGTACGGGAGACTGTTAAGCTTCCGCTTAAGCATTCCCACAAAAGGTTGACTTCTCTGATTGATGACACTGGGAGAAGGACCCCGAAGGCCTGGTATAGTTCAGTCCCTTCTGGGCTCAGCTGGAACCTAGTTCTATTACTCTACCTATGGTAAGCAAAGCTGAGTCAGTCCAGGGAGGCCTAGAGGCCCACGGGACTCTCTAAGAATCTTATGAATAGCTTCTCTTTATTTACCGTGGTGTGGAAGCCAGTCACAATTTTTTCAACTGTGAGTTTAAATGTCTTCCTCATAAGATGAGCCTCAAGGTGTAGAAAGAGGGTGGGACAAGTTCATTTGGAGTCATCGGCCAAAACTTTTCCAATCTAGCTTTACCAACAGAGCTCATAGCTTGGCTCCTACTCACCTCCAAAGTGCGTTTATCTTAATTGAAACATCATCTGTAAGGGGTAAAAAAAAGACCATACCTGGCTCCTTAGAAATCTCACAAGAATATAGTAACATGCAAATGATACAAAATTCTAAGAATTTAACTCTGTTAACAATGTTAGCTGAGTTGAAATAACCAAAGTTACACGCAACCTTTAAAAATGTGATTTCACAGAATTCTTGGTCTTATGTCTCAAGTTGTTAAAATGCAAACAGGGCTTTGCATTGCCACTCTTCTTGAAATCAAGTTGAGTAACATCAGTGGTCCATTTATTCCACAAAGATATGTAGAGTCCACAAATTTGTCCCTGAAAACCCAGAAACTGCCCTCAGTTTTTGCTGTTTTCAAAAAGCCTAGCTAATGCAGAATTGGTACTATAGAGTGAGTTGCAGGCAATAGACTATATGGCAGAAGCTGCTCCTATTGGGAGTAACATCCAAATCCAGAGCATTAATTTCTGGACGTAACTCTTAAAAGAAAAAGGGATCAGTACTATAATCACAAAAGCAGTACTATTAGGATCATACAGTTTGCCAAATAAAGACATAAATGACTGACATTTAAGTGTTACCAGCAATATGTAAGAATACTGCTACTGGTCAGCTTTTTTGGGGGAAGAATCACATTTTATTATTTCCATTATTTAGCAAAGAGGCATTCAGTGTTTACTGAAGCAATCGCTGTTCTCTTATTTTCAAACACATCTCCTAAAAAGACCAGGATTTTCATCTCCATATTTTTACTGAGACTCTAGTTCCGCTTTCCTTCTCAACTTGTATTTCAAAGGTACAGGTTATGAACAGTCCAAGAATTTCAAATGAGTGTTTAGTCTTAATAGCATCCACTTTATATTAAACCCTATACCTATTGTTTGGAAACCTAGACTTTGACCATACCTAATCCAAAATCATTTCCTTATGTGTATAACCACTTATTTAGGAAAAGACTTATGGGCAACCCTTTATAGCCACCTGGACCTCAGGTAGCTCCAAAAACTGTTTAGGGAATGGGCTTTCATGACAGCATTCACTAGACCCATCACCAAATACTGGCATCTATTTTTCCAGTACCGAGAGATGACAGAATGTAAGACATTGCTCTTTTATCTCTCACACAATTGGATCAAAGAGATATGATTCATCCAGGTGAAATAACAAAGAAATACATAATTAAATAAACTTGTTTGGTTACTTCAGTCCCTTGCCGTGTATTTTCCTTTTTCTTGTAAGATTTCAAGCTTTAGAAAGGCCGTGACTTGTTCCATTCATTCTAGCACCTGACACACGGCATTGTGCACGTTAATACTCAGTGTATCATTTTTGAATGAATGGATACAGACTATGTGCATTTAGTAATAGTGAAGGCTCAGTAAGTTAATACATATGAAGAGGTTAGAACAGGGTCTAATACTGTTTAATATTAATAAATTGAAAAACAAAATAAGTTTTAGAATAAAGATTAGAAAAGACTTTTTAGAAGTCTGCCTTAAACTGACCTTGGAAAAACAGGTGAGAACTGAACAGAAAGCATATATTTGATGAGAGTATTGATGAAGGCACAGGAATACGCATGGTATTTAAATATATAAGGAAAACTAGGCTGGCAGGAAGCCTAAAGGTATAGAAAGGTCCCACATCCAACGTTTGTTAAACTGAACTAACTCCAGGACATCTATCCTTTCACAATGATGAAGCAATAGATTATTCAGAGTCTATTGCTGACATGAAGGGGGTATAATCAAAGCTTACCCATCATTCAACTTTGTATCCTTAGACACTATAACCTAAGAAGCAAAAGAAATAATTTGCTATACTGGGTCCATTCTATCATTTAACTGTATTAACACCACATATATATCAAAATATTTTAAGATAAATTTTAAAACAAATTTATTTCATTTTCATTTAAAGCTTGATTTTACAAAACACACACACACAAAATTTTTAAGAGTTTTGTATCACAGTAAATTAAACAGTAGAAATACCCATCGCTTCACGGGTTCAAGTTACATAAATTAAAATCAAATAATTGGAAATGTATTCAATATGAAAACTATACAATGAAATAAATGACAAAAGGATGTAATAAAGCAATATATCATTACTTATGGATTATTAGTTATTTTTAAGATTTAAACAAAGACTCTGAATATTCATACTTCTTTTGCAGTATTTTATATTTAAATTTCTCCCTACCTATTTTGAGTCAAGCTACTTGACCAAAATGTCTGCCTTAGGTAAGTACTTAGTTTCATAGCAAAAGTTTTTCCATCTACAGTTACCACCTTCAACGAAGTTAACATTACAATTCTGACAAAAATCTGTTGGTTCCCTTTGAACAATGTGCAATAAATTCACTATGGCAACCCTACAGTAAGTCAAAAAGGTACCAAAAAAATGGAACAATTACACATAGTTCAGTAAAGTATAATGTTGGTTTTCCTCATCTAAAAATTAACCAATGAAATAAAACATTATCAACTACAGTTGACTTGGTTTCAGGAAAACCACATTTAAAATTACATATTACATGATTTTCCTCATCTCATCCTTAGTCATTGACAGGAATTTTGTAGGCCACCATGCTGTTTACTTTGTGGATTGTAGTAGTAAATGAACGAAGACGGACTTCCTCAGAATTGGTAATGAACTGTGGTCCCGACTCTTCCCATTTTTCAGGTACAACCAAATCTTTGTCTGTATAAATCAGTAGATCAAAAGAACCTAAATTGGGGATAAGACCATAAAAGTACATCATTTTTCACAATTAAAACTACCCTCCCTGTCTCTCTCGTATTTTGTTAACCCACTGTTAGAAAAGATAGGTTAGCCTGGTCTCTAATCAGTAGATAATTTACTTTCCTCAATGGAAATTTCTTTTACTAAAGAAAATACTGTACCTTTCAACTTTCTTATGAAAAATTCAAGTTTGTTTTAATGAGAAAACCATTAAAAATATTTGAGTAAGTATATCATCACGTGAGAAAATATGAATGTAAGGCTCAGGAAAGCTTGTTTCTCTCACTGCTGTCTTTCAGCATCTGGCATACAGTAGGTATCTGGTAAATACATTATGAATGAAGGAGTAAGCTTGGAAAGAAAAACACAATTACAACAATCTCAATCACAGTCTCAACAGTCTCAATCACATACATAAAAAGGTGTAGAAAATAAAAAATAGTGAAAGAAAGGACATCAAAATATTCAAGAGTGGGTACTGTGAAATATTTTTCTTTCCTTTCAGCATTTCCAAATTTTCTAGAATGCACATGCAGTCATCCCCCCTTATCCATGGTTTCACTTTCCACAGTTTTGGTTACCTGTGGTCAACCACAGTCTGAAAATATTAAATGGAAAATTCCAGAAATAAACAATTCGTAACTTTTATATTGTGCACCATTCTGAGTAACATGATGAAACTTCATGCCATACCACCAGGAACATGAATCATTCCCTTTTCCAGCATATCCGGTACTGTATATACTATTTATTGGTCCCTTAGTAGCCATCCCGGTTAGAGGATCAACTGTTGTGTTTACACAATAAATGTGTTCAAATAACCCATATTTTACTTAAAAATGGCCCCAAAACACAAGAATAGTGATGCTGGAATATTGTTATAATTGTTCTATTTTAGTGCTAGTTATTGTGTTAACTCTTACTGTGTGTAACTTATAAGTTAAACTTTATCATAGGTATGCATGTATAGGAAAAAACATAGTATGTCCAGGATTCAGTACTAACTCTGGTTTCAGGCATTCACTGGGGGCATCCCTGTGGAGAAGGGGGCACTCCTGTACATCACTTTTCCTTTATTAAGCTTTTCCCATTTATATTACATGATACTGATAATTAAGAAAAAAATTAATAAAGGGGTGATTTTTAAAGCAGTAGCTCAGTCTTTTCCCCAATAAATTTAAGTCAATGAGAAGTTATATAATACTTACAAGAAACTTCCAACAGTGGCAGAAATGTCACTGTAGCTGTGATCTGTCTGATCACCGAACGGATTTCATCCTGGATAGCTTTCTGAGACTTTTCTCTGGGTGCACTGTCAAAGAAATCAACTCAATTAATTCACTTTAGGTCTTAACAACTTATTTAAAACAGAGTGGTAAGATCATTTATCTGATTAAATACTCACAAAATCAAATAAGCAATGCATTAAAAAGGAGATTTTTTTTAAAAATATGAATAAAAGTATCCTTAGGACCTATAACTCAGTAGGCACAATGCATATCCTTATTATTTCATTTAACCTTCCAATCATCTTTTAGGGTTGGTCTTAGTACCAAGTCATTTATAATAGTATCAGATTGACTAGAAAATTTGTCAACTACTTCAAGTTAGGAAAACTTTATCTGTTAAAATAAAAATAACAAGCGGTATCTAAAATATTTAATTGGTATAATCATTCTGGCACTTTTTGTAATGTCTAATTTCCTATTGCTGCAAAGAAAATATTAAATTGTATTCAAATTATTTTTATAAGCTAAAGAATTTCCTGAAACAGACCAAAAGCTTCAGAAGCAAACTGCACTTCATTATGAGAAATGGTTCTGCGTTTACAGAAAAGCATGCCTAGGACAAGGAGAGGCACTGAAATGCAAAGATGGGAACTTCCCATCCAGGGAGTCTGGAACCTTCAGAAGTGTCTTAGGAAGTTGAGGGCATCCAATGAAGACAGTAGAGCTGCATCTGAAGTTGTGTGAGGGTCTAAAATCATCCCTTATAGTTAAAAGCACCTTTGAACAATTCATTAAATGGTCCATCTAGTATATTATACACAGTTTTGTATATACCACCATAAATACTAAAGTTAGAAATTCACTGATTTAGAATAAGGGCAATTATGTTAAAGGTATACTGTATATACAATGATGTGCTAAAGTGAGCACAATTCTTTTCTACAGGTGATTGACGATATCTTAGAAAACATACCCTACAGACTATACTTTATATAAAACTAGTTCTATATAATTAGAACACTTAGTAATGAAAAGTTTTGGAAAAAACTATTATCAAAGTGAAAATAATTTAATACCTACTTACCTATCATCTTTTGCAGTCTTGTCACACTCAATATCAAACTGCCATCTTTCAAGGACCTCGCCACTTTCAATATTTGATATAACTACAACCAGTTTCTGAACTGAACACTTGTATAGCCAATCTGCAACACATAACAAGGCATCTTTTTTGGTCTACTGCATTGCAAAACAGCTCTTTTCTTAGGTCCCACCTCCTGTCCTTAGGAAATTCATTCCTACCACTGGTATTTTGGACCTTCTGCCACATACAAGTAAACTTGCCCCTGCTTCTGTATTCAAACTCAGTATTTGTACCAGTTATAGTACCTCAGTACTGGGTGCTGAGGACAGAGTACTGAACATGTGGTATTTCCATCCTAATCCAAGGTAAGGGTATAGGAGTATGGGCATTAACCTAAACATCAAACCAATATATGAGAAATAATTTGACCCCCTTAGGGTCAAATAGAGTTTAGCTATTGGGATCAACATTAAATATGCAAAAGGAGAGGGAAGAAGGTGCAGGCCTTAATACTCAAAAGGGAAGAGCATATGACCAGAGGACTGAAAGCAGGCCAGTATAACTGCAATGAAGAAACAAAGAATGAACAGGGTCATTCTGGCAAGATAAATAGGAGCCGGACCATGCAAAACCAGGTGAGTAAATTCCAAACATTACACTTCTATGTACAGAGCTGAAAAATGACCATTTGAGATGCTAGAAAAGGCAGATCCTAGAAGGTGTGCAAAACTCAAATTGTTTACAACGATTAAATACCTTTTAATTGTTCCACCACATTGTTTAGGTATTTTATGAGCTCGAGATCAGTAGTTACAAGCAAGGTGAGTCCATATTTCTGCACTCGAGTAAAGGTTTCTGATGGATATATACCACGCTGATACAAAATGCTGTTGATGCCAAATGCTGAAAGCAAAAGAAATGTTACAGAAAAGTCATCATCACTTTTGAACTCTAGAAAATAAAATACATTTAGATGTGTTTATAGTTTCATTAATGGAATAAAGTCGTAAATGACTAAACACACACATTTGTGTGTTTTGCTCAAAGCATAGTAGGTACAAACTAGCATTAAAAATCCTTAAACTCTTGTTTATAAGTAAAAGAGATAACTGCATTTACGTGGCAATAAAAGAAAAATGCGAAAGTGCATTAGCCATTGCCAAATTTCACCTCAGTGTAATTACAAGTCCAAATTCAGATTATGTGGTTAGCGGAAATCGAAGTAGGCTTTTGCATCCCAGTCGGCACTAGACTAATCCAGTGCCCAAGGCAAGCCTCTCCTTCACTTTTTCCTCCTTTTCGCCTCACAAATCCTGCCAGGTTCCATTAAAACGTACAGCTAGCCTGGTGGAGAACAGGGCTTCCCAAACTCTTGTACACCAGCAGCCTCGGAATCACCTGGAGCGCGGTCCTGGTAAAAATACACACAGCAGCAGACCGCAGTCGCACTACGTCCTGAGTCTCGGGAAGTAGGGGTGGGAGATTTTGCACTTTAATTAGCACTTGTGCTCCGGAACGGGCTGCGCAGCGAGGCAGGCCTCAGCAGCACCAGGGCCCCGCTCCGTCTTCAGAGCGCGTCGGGAGGAGGCGCCGCACCCGCCTCTTCCCAGACGCCCCGCGCGGCGCCGGGGGCCGGGCGGCGAGGGCTCCCGGTCTCGGAGGCCCCGCCACGGGCCTGCGGGCGCCCGGCCTCGCTTCGCCCACCCGCCCGCGCGCGGACTCACAGAAGAACTCGGCCACGATTTCGGCGCTCCCGCGCAGGGTGATGCCCTGCTCCCGGGCGAGCTGCAGCGCCATGGCCAGGCCCACGGACGGAGGCACGCGCGCGCAGCCGGCAGACAGCGACCACAGCGGCTCCCACGGCAGTTCCCCGCCAGGCGTTTCAAAAATAACGACGCAGCGTCCCGTCCGACCCAGAACGCAGGCGCGAGGAGCCTCTAAGCCCCGCCCCCGCGGCGGGGTCCTGCCCTTTGCTTGCTCCTACGCGCCTGCAGAGCGCCGACTTGCGCAGGCGCACTTGGGGCCTGCGGCCGCACTCTTCCGGTTCGCGGTCTGGAGGAGGGCAGTTGAGAGACGCACTGTGGTCGTCAGCTACCAGATGGGGCCGAGGAAAGGATGTGGACGGTCCCGATTTTAGTGGTAGTTCCTCAGGTCTGTGGACTGGGCGACCAAGGAGCACGATTTCTGACTTTCAAAGACACTCTCAAACCGGTATGAACTGTTCGCCAGTCCCGCCTGAAGTCGCCCCAATGATCCTTAGAGGGCGGTCGAAACTTTTCCAGATGCTTTGGGAATTCAGAAAACGACTGCGTGCGCTGCAGCCACGCCGCAGCTTTAGAGGATCTGTTTTCTGTGTGGGAACTCGGCTTTTTCTTGAGAAATTGGGTTAGGGAATTAAAGGGACGAGCCGCAAACGCTTTTCTGTCCTTGTCCACGTCTGTCCTGGGTTTAGGGCCCCCTTCAGAGGCGGAGCAGAGTCTGGGGCGGCTGGGGGCTCCTCCTGGTCCAGGGTGCTTCTGTCCACCCTGCCTGCCCTCAGGCGGCTGGCCAGGAATACGGTCACCTCACTAGTAAGGCCCGTCAACATTGCAGAATTGTTCAGTGAGTTGTGACTCACAAATTCAATGACTTTTCTTGTTAGGGTGACAAACATTAAGGAGATAGAGCACAATTAATGTTCATGTCCATTGTGAGAGGATTTTATTCTTAAAGCAGCTTGGAAAATTACTGTAAAATGAAGCCTGAAAAACTTTGGTATTTATTTAATTATATGAGAAATATCTGAGCGTGTTATTAGTAGTTTTATATTGCTGTGTAACAAGTTACCACAAATCAATGGCTTAAAAACAACACCCATTTATTATCTCGGTCCTGTAGGTCAGAAGTCTGGGCATATCATAGGCGGATGTTCTGCTCTGAGTCACACAAGGATAAAAGTCAAAAGATCTGCAGGTGGGATCTCATCTGAGGTTTGTGGTCCTCTTATAAGCTCCCTGGTTATTGAACTGAGGTCCGTTATCTTGCCAGCTGTTGGCCAGAGGCCAGTCTTGTATGTTTGCCACTTAGCCCTTCCAGAGGCCTTCTCACACTGACAGTCTCTGACTTTTTTAAAAAAATTTTTTTGATCCCCCCCAAGTCTGGCATGTTTACATCTTTCTTAAATGTTAATGTATTAAATTTTTTTGATCCCTCAGACGGTATAAGGACCTATTCTTAAGTATTCTCGTAGCATTTCATAGCGCTGCTTCAGAGCATTTCTTTCATTGTAAATAATTATGTAATGTATTATAGCTTTCCTGTGTCAAAAATAAAATCGTATCAAGTTAGGATAAATCTGAAAGTTTACTGTCAAGCACAAACTACAGATCGTAATCCAGGAGACTTCAAACCAAGTGGTGGAGGGTGGTAAGAAGCTTGCCAAACAGCAGTTGTGGCACAGTTTATAAAATACGAAGGAGGAAGTATTTTGATCTTTTTCATGATTGGTGTTATACAGTAAGTGTTCTTTGTTTTGTTTTGGTTTTGGTTTTTGTGGGTTTCTTTGAGGGCAGACAGGCCTGTTTTAAGTTGCTTTGTCTATAGCTGATTGGCTTGATTTCAGTGAGTCATACTGACAAAAATGTAAAGCCTATGTTTTGTGTTTATGATCGGAGATAGTGTTTCAGGAAATCAGGATGACTTAATTTTTGGTTATGTGGTTATGGGCAGTTGGCCTTGGGCTGTATCTAAACTCTGATCTCCATTTTTAACATCTGTAAGATCCACGATGCATTTAGTGGTTTCTTTACAAATATTTGTTGACTGAATGAACATTTGAATATTTGCCTAGAAGAGCTTTGTGGAAGAACGTAAAACATTTTCTAATTAGAGAGCCAGTTGGGTGGATGAATGAGGTCACTTTTAGGGAACTTTGAGTACCCATCTGAGTTGATTGGAAGTACCAGGGATTTCTAGGTTCTTAGGATTGACATAATTAAAGGGGCATTTTTTTTCCAAATGTTAATTCAATAATGGTGGTAGACTGGATTGTTTACAGGACACTCTAGGGTGGTGGTCCTCAAACTTGAGTGTGTAGAAGAATTATCTGGATATTTTGCAAATTCCTGGCTTTTATTCTCCCTTCCCCAAGGCTGGTTCAGTCCAATTTAATAGTCGCTAGCCACAGGCGACAGTAAAGCACTTGAAATATGCTGGTCTCAACTGATACATGCTGCAAGTGTAAAGTAGGAGATATCAAAGACTTAGTATTAAAAAAATGAATGTAAAGTATCACATTAATATGTTTTTCAATTGATTACATATTGAAATGCTATTTTACATGCATTGGATTAAATATATTATTAAAATAATTTCACTCATTTCTTTTTAGGTTTTCTTTTTATTGTGACTACCAGGACATTTAAAATTACATATGTTAATCATGTTATGTTTCTATTGGACAGCGCTGGTGGGGTCTAGGGGATGACTTGTTTTAACCAGCATCCCAAATGATTCTGATGCAAATCCTTAGACCACTCTTTGAAAAGCTATGGACTATGATGGATATTTTAGCATACAGGGCTGGGAAGTTGAGAGCCTGGACTAATGGGTGCCAGAGAGGTTGAATAGAAGGGACACATTAGGGAAAGACATTTTGAAACAAGAGTTGATGGCTAATACGGAAGAATGAACTGGTAATACAGATAAGCCCCAAGTGCCAAGCCTGTAATACAGGGTACAGGCTCTGGCAAGAAGAGCTGCCCAAACTGTCAGCTTGTTCTGTTTTTTATTTATCAGAACAACACTTAAGATTCTAAAAGCTTTGGAGGGACTTCTTCTCATTAACTTTTGGGACCTTGGTTTGGCATTGACCCCATCTTATCAAAAACATGTACATTTATCTTTGCAGAGTGTTTCTTTTTTAATATACCATAATTAGCATTTCCCTGATTTGGTGTACATGATGATTGCTTCTAATATTTCATTGATGTAAAATAAGCCAAAGCAATTCCACTTCTGGGTATATACCCCAAAAAATTGAAAGCAGGGACTCAGAACAGATATTTGTACACTTATGTTCATAGTAGCATCATTCACAATAGCCAAAAGGTGGAAACAACTCAAACATTCATGGATGGATGAATGGATAAAAAAAAAAAAAATGTGTGTACATGCAATGGAATATTACTTGGCCTTAAAAAGGAACAAAATTCTGATACGTGCTACGACATGGATGAATCTTAAAAACATTATGCTAAGTGAAATAATCCAGGCACAAAAGGACAAATATCGTATGATTCTACTTACATAAAGTACCTAGAATAGTCAAATTCATAGAGACAGAAAGTAGAATAGTGGTTACCAGGAGCTGGTGGGAGTGGGAGAGGCAGGAATGGAGAGTGTTTGTTTAATGGGCACAGGGTTTATGTTAGGGGTAGTGGTGATGGCTATATAATAAGGTGAATATATGTAATGCCACTGAACTGTACACTTACAGATGGTTAAAATGGTAAATTTTATATATGTATATTTTGTCAAAATTTGAAAAAACAATAAACTGAGATGACTTCCTGATACATATAGACAATGTACTGACATATAATACAGATTTCCCTGAATTTGGGTTATGTCCTTGTTCTAGAATCTAGAAGGGATCTTACTGGATAAAAGTTCATGGTATTTTCTGTCCTTTAATAAGTATCACCAAGTTACTTTGTGAAAACAATTGTGCATCTTTACAGTTCTTCTAAGGTACACGTAGAAGTACTGACCTCATCTGCACCCTGACCCCCATCCCTGACTAAAGGAAAGAAAATAATTTTAATAATTCATAGTCCTAGTGAAGGTGTAAACACTGAGCTTTAAAAGGACACACATTCAATGATAAGAAAAATGGGTGACTTGCTTTAGTATGCATTTTTTCATTACTAGTGAGGTCTACACTCTTATTTATTTATTTTTTTTACTAGCTGTATTTCCTATTTTGTGGATTCTCTGGTTTCTGGAAGCATCTTAAAATTCATATATCACTTTGTTTAAGGCAGTTTAGCAAAATACATACACAGCAACAGGGTGTTTTAAAAGTGAGGAAGATTGTACCAAACCAGAAGTAATGGTAGGAAAATAAAATGAAGACAGAGTAAGTTATTGCATATTTGCATATTAAATTTGACAAGGGGTATGGCAAGAGGAAGGCAACACATGTGTCTATGAGTTTTCTGGAAAAGAGGGAGACAAGATCTATAGCTTCCTGATCTAAGCCAACTCGTAGTAGTAACTAATGTAGCGACACGTTATTTTCAGTTACATGAGTTTACTTTTCACAATTCAATGAAATCTTTTTAATGTATATTGTTTAGGGGAAGTCTACATAGAAGTATAAATTAATAATCTTTTTCTGAAGAAAATTCAAACAGCGTGTAACCAAACTCATATTAATAAAAGAGATAACTAAAAGTGTATCATAAACAAGCCTGTATTTCATATTAGGGTGCTAAAAGCAGAAATACTCATAAAATTGTCTAAAGCTGTGATCAAATGAAATTTTAGAATGAAAGTGACTTAATTAATGACTTAGTTGAACAATCTTACAGATAATGAAACTGAGGTCCAGAGTGGCTGTATAGTTAGTCTAAGATTCAATATCCATTAAATAGTGGAATTTTTAGTAGACAATCTAGGGTTCCTGATTTAATCTTTTAAATTATATCTATTTGAAAACATGCTAAAAAATGTTCTTCTTTAAAAGGTTATTTTGAAAAAAATTAATAGATTTTAGGCTAAGGATTTTTACTCAATCCGTACACATAACCTGTCAAAAAAAAAATGGCAGTTACAAACTATGATGTACAAATTTATGTAGATGTACAAATAATTCTAACTGCCAGAAGATGGCACTGTTTACATGTGAAATAATACATTTTAAAAATTTAGTGCCAGCCTATATGCTTTAGTTCAAGATAAAATGAAGTAAAATGAATTTAATAGTTTCTACAGTAGTCATATATGTGGAATACTTCAGAATGAAATGTCGACTCTATTATTACAGAACTGATATCCTTTTAAATATTCAGTATATGTATACACATACACACACCCATATACTAAAAACATATATACAGGTTGAACATCCCTAATCTGAAAATCTGAAATGCCCCAAAGTCTGAAATTTTTGAGCATTGACATGATACTGAAGGGAAATACACATTGGAGCATTTCAGATTTCATATGTGAACAGGTGAGTATATATAATGCAAATATTCCAAAATCTGAAAAAAATCCAAAATTTGAACCACTTCTGGCCTCAAGCATTTCGGATAAGGGATACTCAAACTATATGGGATTTATATGCATTTATATGTATATGTGCATTTGTATTTATATATATGCATTAATTTGCATATTCTCACTGGGAGAAAGAAAACATTTTAGATAATTAAATCATTATTCTCATAGACTCATGACAGTTTTTCATCAAATTGCCAGTAATTATTTTATTTTTGAGGGCAACATCTTGAAATAGCAGTTTATTCTAAATTTGATAAAACAATAGGGGATACTTACAATAATTCTAATAAGACATTTTTCTACCAAATTTTGAAAAAATCTTTTTGCACATAAGGTATTTGATTATATCAGTTTAGGGAACTTGCTTTTTTTTTCAAAAAAAAAATTTTGTCATAAAACTTAGGGTTATTTGTTATATATCTATAAATATATCCATATTGTTTTTCATTTTGTGTGAGGGACGAGAATTAAATCTGTAATTTTCTACTCTGATTACTTAGGATTTATTTTATAGATCTAATGAATATTTATATTTTTCATGGGCTTAAAAACTAAATTGGATAATGTACATCCCTTAAAGTCCCATCTCCCCTCCCACATACTTTTCTCCTAAAGTCTCTTTGATTTTGGTTCTCATGCTCAAAAAACTAACCCAACAAATTTGAATAATGACATTTTATTAATAAGCAATGGTTTAATAAAGTTGACAAATATACCTCCATACTGACAGAATTCATAGTTTTTAATGATTCAGTTATATACATAGGATATCAAGATTTTACCTTTAATAAAAATTAAGCACTAAATGTTATTGAAAACAATAATTCCATAAGTTCTTGCAATGAAAATATGTAAGTAGTTTCTTTTCAGAAAGCCTTACCATGTTTTATTATGGTTTTATTTTGACATTTTATTATACTTTTATTATGTTAGTAATATGTAGTCACTTAGTCTTTTCATAGCTCAACCATGATTAGGTACCAAAAGGTATAATTTGAATGGTATATAATAATTTATTCATACTTCAGACTAAATATATATATATGTATATGAGAAATTGAATATATGTGGAATATATATTACATAGACTATATATTATATGGAATGTGTGTGTGTGTGCGTGAGTGTGTATGAAGACTGGGTTCTGCGATCAGTTGGATTTGACAGCACAGTACATTTTAAAATATAATTGAAATTCAAAACAGCTCAGAAAAGTTTTAGATATGGAAACTGCCAACCCAAAGCCTCTGTGAAGAATTATGAGACCATGGTCTTACTAAAATTAATATAATTAGATTTAATGAGTTAAATGATTTTATAATTGCATATTAAATTTGGTCAGACATTTTATGCCTATAGTAGATTTTTAGCTGGTTGCTTCTAAATACATTGTGTGTGGGATTATTTTTTTGATTGCTTAATATGTAAATATAGGTGAATTATTATAGTTCTGCTAAATCTACCAACTAATAATAAAACTATAATGTTTGAGTAAGTAGAAAAATATTTTTTAAGGAGTTCCATACATAAAACAAAATAAATAGATCATAAAGAAAGACTGGAGTTTTTCTCAAGTATTTGGCCAAACCATTTTATAAAACATTTATGGGAAGAAAAAGCTGTCTGAAAACATGAAAAATCACTTTATATTCATTTATATTTTTCTATTTGGACAAACTTGGCTTTTTCAACTGGAACAGTTTTCTTATAACTTGCCTTGAGTTTATAGCTCATTCAAATAATACAGTAGTCAAGCCATATTTATCAGGTCAAAAATCAGTCATGCACATTAATTCCATAATTTGTGCTGAAGTTTTCAACTTATAAATTGAATGACAGTGATTTTTATTCTTGAATAATGTACATAACCCTTTTAATGCCAGCCAACAACAAAGCCTTACTGAACTCCAGAGTTTTTGGTTTAAAGTTAGAGATCAAATGGATTCAAAATTAAATGATGTCTTTTCATGATTGCTTAGTGCTAACACAGTTGTAAATACAGATGCTAACTTTTTGCACTGAAGTAGATGGCAATTCTCTGTTTTAAGGTAGTTTTTCAGATGATCCAGAATATGCCCTTCTTAACCTGTATTACATTATCATCAAAATGCAAGAAAACTTGAAAAAGTTTCGCTTAACTAGTATGTATACAAGATAATCTTACAGACTCTAGTATGAGGAACAATAGACCAGCATTGGGATATTTTAAAATTATTCACAAAATTTTGAGGTTTAAATTTAAGATGTGGTTATGAGTTTGTATTATTAAAAGATAATGAGATAGGTTCCTTTTTGTCTTGGAATTTTACATTGACTCATTAATTTTGAGTTATTCTAATTTTAGGAATAATAAGATTCTTAGTCTCCATTGAAATTATAAGAAATTATAATATTTAATTCCCAAGAGCAGCCAAAAATACTGCTGTAACATAGAAGATGAACATCTTAGGGACTTAGGACGTTATGTGTTGCTACTCCTGGGATGCCTGCCTACCTGTCTTAGGAAAAAGATCAGGAATGTGGGAAAGGCAGGTCCTAAGTCTACCTATACCCAAGTACACTTGCCTATGCTTTCTGGGAGATTGAAATTTGGAGGAAGGTTTTTTGAAGGACTCTGGAAATGTGACTGTACCTTTTTCTCCTTCTCTAATATCTTGTCTAAAATACTGTATCCTGTCAGTAACAGAAATGTAATGAATAAACCTATATAAATGTAGGTTACCTATCTCAAATTACAAAGATTTCCCACAGTGTTAGGTATTATTTATGTATATGTAAAAATTATATACAGTTGTTAGAAATTAAAGATGAGAAAAGAAATACTTAATTACAAAATAATTATTTATATATCATCAGAAAACAAATTATTTTTACTTTCACTAAATATATTAATAAATATATTAAGATTTATGTGGTGAATATGCTTCATTACTTTTTAAAATCTTGGCTTAATTACTTTTGAAAGAGTGATTTAAAAGTCTGATACTTCAGGGATTTTGTTTGTTTTGGGAGTTTGTGTTTTTGGGCATCAGAGCTAAAAAAAAGATATAAAGATAGGAAGATCCAAATGGAAGAAAGTGCATTGTTGACTTCTTATTTCTTTTTATTTACCTGTATTAGCAAGTATACAAAGTTTTAGTTGAAAAGAGATTATTAAATTTTCATTTTCCTAGTGCCAATTAGGTGGTCTTACACGCTAATGAAAAGATGGTGTGTAATATTTTTATAATTTTAATGAAGGGTCTAAAAACAAAGATTTCAAAGGTTTAAGCAGTTTTTCGACCCATTTGTTAAAAATATCAAAGCACACTACTTTCTATTGGTTGGGAACTAATCGAATGAATTGTTTCCACCCTTTAATTAGTTTTAGAACTAATTTTCATTTAGAAAAATCATAAATAGTTTAAAGAAATCTATGTCCAAATTTTTCAATTGTGTAGATGGGAAGTGTTGTTTTTTTTTTTAATGGTTGACTCAAACATGCTCTCTCAGTAGCATGAGTGTTTGTTGAAAAACATTTACTTGCTCATTCATTTAAAAGAGTCACCTTTCCTTTGAAAAACAGAATGAATGAATGAGTGTTAATTTTTCTGAAATTGCTAGATAGCACAGTACTGCAAAGAAAAGGGGCCAGTAAATCTGGGACAGTTGGCCTTCATTTCCTGAGGGTACCAGTCGTGACCCGTGACTTTCTGACATGCAGCCTGTGTGAGTGTGCACCTGTCCCCCTCCCTCAAAAAAACAAAGTTGGAAAGGTGTAGCTAATAGAGTCAGACACCCGAGGCCATGGAGAGCAATGGCATCAAGGACCCAAGTGGAGAATAAGCCTTAGAAGAGAAAACTCCCTCTTGGAAATTGAAAATAAGGAAGAAAGGAGAGTTGAAGTAAATTCTCATTTTTCTTGAAATGCAAGTGAAGGATAATCTTAATCTTCTCCGTGGAGGAGGAGACAAGATAGGGAAGTAGAAGAGGGGAAAGACAGGGTCAGATAAGTGGGAAGAGTTGGAAAGATTTTTGAAGCAGCCATTGTGGGGAATGGGATGGGAAGTCCACCAAGGACAAGTAAAAATACTGAGTGTTGTTCTTCGAGAGATATTTATTGAGTAGTATTTATCTTATGGTGTGGTGCCATATAGATGCAAAAGGAAAAAAAAAGAAGAGTCTTTCTTTGTCAGACGAATCTAGTTGGAGAGTCAATATACAAAAATAGCTGCATAGAAGGAGGTCGAAGGTGGGAACCAAATGAATGTATGCAGTAGTTGCAAAACGAATTCAAAGATAGCTAAAGGAATGGAGGATGTAAAACTTTAAGAGTGCTTAGAACTTTGGCAGGCAAAGATGGGTGCAATTAGGGAGGATTTAATGGAGAACATGAAGTCCAGTTTGGGCCATAAAGAAAAGGTAGGGAAAAAAAGCCTTTTTAGGTGTAGGTATGTAGGGAGGACATCACTGGCACAGAACTTAATGGAACTAAAGTACGGAAGCATCAGACTAGTTCATCTCTTCTGGGGACAGAGTCTTCATGTAATCAGATGGATCACATGTGGATCCTCTCTCCAGAGAGCCTTGTGTGGCAGCTGAAAGTTTGGACTTTTCCCAGGAGACGTTAGAGAGCCACTGGAGGTTTTCCTATATTAATAATTACATTATGAGGACGATATAATTAAACTTGTGTTTTAGTAACATTATCATAGCACAGGTGAAGTACAGATTGGACAGGTATGGTGACAGTCCAGGAGTGAAGCACTCAAGACTTTATTATTTTAATTATTCCTCGCTATTCAAATTTCAGTGAGTGCTGTAATTACCAGGAAAAATACCTAGTTTTGCCTCATTATCATAGATTCACCAATTTCCCCCTTTTTTCCCTAGCTTCTATGTCTTCGATTTCTGGTCCTTTAACCATTCCAAATTTTCAGTCTTCAGCTCCTGTCCTTTCCTCTTGGTCTTGTTTGCTCTGTCTTTCATTGCTCTTTTTTTGTATGAGCTTTCCTGGTCTCTGTTCTGGCTTTATTATGAGAGTAGACCTGCACACTTCAGCCTCACCATAGAGAATTCCAGTAAACTGATGGCCTGTGTCATTCATTTCCTAATGTTACTGATATATTGCATAATATTTTCTAAGCTTTAGTGGTTACTAATGTTTTAGGTCATCTTATTACATAAGATTAATATTGTATTTCTGCCTTTTTTTAGTATTATGATTAACAGATGAGTGCATTGAATTTAGTGTGTTTGTATTCGTGAGCATAATATAAGGATATTAGCGCTTGTAACTCTGCAAGTTTTATACCATTTACTAAGTTTTCACTCGATTTTAATTAAATGCGGAAGTCATTCAAATTAAGGTCAGAAATTCATATATTTAAGTGTGATCTTTATGCTTTTCTTAAAATTCCAAAATGTTGCTGTTGGTTTCTATCTGGGTAAATTGGGGTTTTTGTTTTCGTTGTTGTTGTTGCTGTTCTTGCTAGTGGAAACATACATATAGACAATAAACTTTAGAAAATTTTTCTCAAGTATGTACTATAGCTGAACGTATGTATACTCTATGATATAGCAATTCCACTTATAAGTCTATACCAGAGGTGGGGAACCTTTTCATGTTGGAAGGCCGCATTAATTTAGTTGTAATCAAATAAGGCTGCATTCCAGAAACTTCAGTTAGATACACTTATAAATGTACATCATTTTGTAAAAATCTAACTGCTATGTACTTAATCAAAAAATGAAAAAATATTTTTTTTAATTTTAGAGTTAACTAACCTTTTAATGACTTTGTTGTGTCTGCTTTTTGTTGGAAAGTATTTGAATACTTAGTTGCAGCTTGGAGGTCTGCAGTTTCAGTTGATCCTCTAGACGGGTATCAGTCATTTGTGACCTTAGGGGCACAATGTCATATTTCACAGATCTAGAAAAAATATCCTACGCTTCATCTGGGACCAGAAAAGAGCCCAAATAGCCAAACTAATCTTAAGCAGAAGTAACAAATCTGGAAGCATCACATTACCAGACTTCAAACTATACTACAAGCCAATAGTAACCAAGACAGCATGGTATTGGCACAAAAACAGAGACACAGACCAATGGGACAGAACAGAGAACCCAGATATAAAACCATCCACACACAGCCAACTGATCAACAACAAAAATAAATAAATGGAATTGGATTAAATTTAAAAGGTTCTGTGCAGCTAAGGAAATAATCAACAGAGCAAATAGCCTACAGAATGGGAGAAAATATTGCAAGCTATGTATCTGATAAAGGGCTAATAACCAGAATCTACCAAGAACTCAAGAGATCAGGAAGAAAAAAACTAAACAACTCCATTAAAAAGTGGCCAAAAAATATGAACAGGAGCTTTTCAAAAGAAGATAGACAGATGGCCAATAAACATATGAAAAAATGCTCAATGTCACTAACCATCAGAGAGTTGGAAACCAAACCACAGTGAGAGCTCAGTGAGAATGGCTTTTATCAAAAAGTCCAAAAACAATAGATGCTGGCATGGATGCTGGCATGGATACAGAAAGAAATGAACACTTATACACTCTTGGTGGGACTGCAAATCAGTACAACCTCTATGGAAAACAGTGTGAACATTCCTCAGAGAACCAAAAGTTGACCTATCATTTGATCCAGCAATCCCATTCCTGGGAATTTACCCAAAGGAGAAGAACTCATTTTATCAAAAAGACATCTGTACTTGAATGTTCATAGCAGCACAATTCACAATTGCAAAGATGTGGAATCAACCTAAGTGCCCATCAATTCATGAGTGGATTAACAAAATGTGGTATATCTATTGCATGGAACACTACTCAGCCATGAAAAAGGATGACTCAATGCCTTTTGTAATAATTTGGGTGGAACTGGAGGTCATTATCCTAAGTGAAATATCTGAAGAATGGACAAACAAACACACATGCATTCACTATTAAATTGGAACTAATCATTGAGAACACAGGTGCACAGAGGGAAGTATAACTCAATGGAAATCAAACAGGGAGAAGGAAGGAGGGGGGATGAGTGAAAACCTACCTAATGGGTACAGTGAAAGCTATCTGGGTGACGGGAATACTTACAACTCTGACTCAAGCATTACAACAGCGATCCATGTAACCAAAAACATTTGTATCCCCATAATACTTTGAAATAAATAAAAAAAAGAAATACGGAAAAATGCAGTAAAATACCCACACCTTTAACAACATACCTGAAAAATGCTTTCTTGCTTTTCAACCACTTATTGCTGTGGGAATCTACATTCTAAATTGTTTTTCTATTTAATAAATTATCGATTTCTGACTTCTCTTATAGAGCCTTAGTGTCCAAAAAATAGTGAATATTAAAATATATGAGGTAAAAATATATAAGGGATGAAAAATGCATAGAAAGAAGTCTTGGTTCTGAAATATGGATCTATTTATACATACATAGTATGTTTCTAGTACCGCTTGAATCTATGGTAACACTTCCTTAAAAGCATCATTATAGTAGTTTCTAAGTATCTTGAAATCATTTTTAAGTTAGTTAAGGCTTTAGAAAGTAGAAATTCTGAGTAATTATGCTTAATGCAAATTGTACTGAGGGCAATCAGAAAGCATCAAGTAGTAAAATTGACTTTTTAATTATAAATGAGATATTTTATTAATGATTCAGTCCTGCACTTCTGCTTGAACACTTCTACTTGAAAGCTTTTTCTTTCTTTATTCCTCAGTGAAAGAGGACAATCAAACTTAGTTTCAACTCAAGAGTTCAAGAAGGGGTGAAAAAATGAATAGAAGGAAGTCTTCATGCTGGAAAACAGATCCACTTTGAAGTTCAACTGGGAAAAGCCATTTTAAAATTTTTGTATAGAAAATTATATCTAAGTTGGTAATTAACTTGCTTATTTGATTTATAATGTAAATAAAGCATAATGTTTCTTACAGCCTATGAATAAACACTTTTTCCAAGCATGGCAGATTAAGTGAAAACAAAGGGAGTGAACAAAAATAGGAGGGGTCATGAGTCCATATCTGCACGGAGGACGAGGGCAGTACTTTTGGGGAGTACAATTTGCATGAGCATCTGGGTCCTTTGTCATAGTCTGGATGGATGACCTGAGTCTGATATATTGGTGAATAGCATTAACAAAGGTCTGGTTGTCAAAGGCTAGGAAGAAAAATGCAATTAGCCACAGCAATGAGGTGATGTCTGTGTTTGGGGAAAAAGAACCCATACCTAAATGGCAATAGAAATCACTGAAATGATAGCATTAGCAAAAGGCCAGATGTGTGTGTGTGTGTGTGTGTGTATATGCATGTATCTATCATATAGCCATCTTAACTCAGTGGGATATGACAAAAAAGTCATTTCTTTGGTAATGTTTGGTTCATGTGGTAAGAGTGAATTTGTACCTGTTATTAAAGAAATGACCTTGTGTACTCAATGAATTTGTGACTCATAACACACTAGTTTCACCAACCTGACATTTGTAATTCTGTTTGTTTCTATGTAAACAAAATTAGAATTAAATAAAAGTGCGTTGGAGTTCAAGAGAAGTTTGCTCTTTTTTGGTCTCATTTTTTTTCCCCTATAAACCATGCCGTCCAGAGTAGAGAACCATATCTAATCTCCCAATTAGGTCAGGCCCCAGGATAATCAATCTCCTTAACAGCAGATGCCTTGTTTTAGCAAATGAATGCTTGGTTTCAAAAGAAGTTTTGTGTTGAGAGAAGACTGCAGTTGGCATGGGTGATTAGAACTCTTTTAAACCTTATAAAAAGCTTCTGTGGATTGTTTTATGCCCACACTTTGTGAACTGAAGTGAGTGCTATACACATCCATATTGAAATGAACATGGCAGGGACTTTATACAGCCTACGAGAACATCTATATGTATATAAATGGAACTATTTGAAGTAAAAAAAAATTTTGTGCATTTGAATTAAACTGATTTTGATGAAATCTATGTGTTTTGAGTAGGTGCTCTTCATATTTATTATCTTCCTTAATAACAATAATAATTAGATTAGCATCGTTTACACTGAAAATATGAGAACAAGTTAATATGATTCTCATTTATTGCTTGGTCTACCTTCACACTATTTATAAGTGCCTTTCTTCATACCTGATGCCTTTTCAGTTCATGTTTGTACCTTATATAAATGGGCAGTGTGCGGGAGACAACTTTGAAGTCAGGAAGAAATAATTTTAAAATTAATGTTTATAAATAATGTATATTAAGTCAAAACCAAAGATTGACTTTATTTTGCTCACAACTCATTTAAGATATATTGAAATATAGTGAAATAATTTTTAATATGTTACAACTTTAAAAAAACTCTAAAGCCTCAACAAATTATTGTAGATAATCTTTGTTCAAAATATGATTATTGGACCTTGTCAGTGATACCTGAAGTAATACATAAAATAATTCAGGAGGCTACATAAGTACCTATTTTGCTTTTCAGGACTGCATGTTACATAATGAAAAATGTCAAAGTAAAAACATTTGCAAGGTAAGTGAGAAAAAAAGCATTCACCAGCATGTTTTGGATTTTATCATTTCAATTTTATTGCATAATGGTCAGTGCTGTCAATTTTTGTCCCCTTCTAAAAGTTACTTCAATTCTATGGAAAATTAACATTTTCCATACTGAAGGCTGATAAGAGGAAATATTAAAAATAGATGATCTCTGATTTAAGAAACATTTGATGCTAATTACTTCTTACCTTTTCACACAACCTAAATACTGGTAAATGTATAGGATTACATTACTTTTTTAAGCAAAATTTTAATGCTAAATTGGTAGATAAAATAGTGATTCATTGAGATAATTACATGTTCTTACAAGATTTTAAAAACACAGACATTCTTGGTAATAGAAAAATACCAAAAGCACTGTGACAATTGACTTTTGTTTATTCTGATTTGTAACAGCATTTTAATATAACTAGAATGACCTTGGCATATTAACCTTCTTACAGTTTTTAACTGGAAAACAGTTTGCTGTCCAGATCAGTTACTCAGCCACATTTTAGATTTAAAACTTAATTTAGTTGTTATAGCATGTAAGGCAGTTTACATTTCATTTAATGAAATTAACACTTAGGTTTATAGAATAGCTTTCATGCTTAGATTCCAGTGATTTTCAGAATCCAGAGATTTCCAAACTTAATTTTTTTCTCACCATGGTACTCTTCTAGCTAAATTTTTACAAGTTTTTTTTTTCTTACACATACCACCCCCCCCACACGCACATATAATATGAAAAAAAAACTCTGAAAGAAAACATACTAATATGTTAACAGCATTATTGAGCAGTGGATAGATTTGGTTGATTTGTAGAATCTTCTTTATTGAATTATACAGGCTTACATTTTTATGATTATTTTACAACTGGGGAAAAAGCCATTTTCAGTTACAAAAAACATATATATTACAATCCCATCGTAGGCAATATATTATTTGGCAATAATTTTATAATAAAGATTGACAACAATTTTTCCTGGCCTCTTGAGTTTCTATAAAACCTGAAAAGGCAACTAACCGGTTCTTGGCATTATAAATTAGGCTATGGTATTGATATAAACCACTCAGTGAAAGTTACAATGCAAGAATTATAAACTATAAGGAGTATGTTGTGCTTAAAGCATCTAGGGAGTGATCCGAGATAACAACCAGTAAACATGGTAAACAGAAGTTGTACCTATCCAGGATCTCAGGAACCCTTTATACTATTAAAAATTATTGAAGACCACTAAAGAGCTTTGTTATATCTGTCAGTATTTATCATACTAGAAATTAAAACTGAGAAATTTAAAACATTTATTAATTCATTGATTAATAAAAATAGTGAAAACATTACATGTTGACATACATAATATACTCTCCACCTTGGAGATATTGTTGCCATACATTTTACTTCTATATATATTACAAAGCTCCTAATACATTATTGTCATTTTTACTTTGAATAGTTACTATATTTTAAAGAGTGGTATGAAAAAGATAGTTTGAATATTAATTTAGTGCATATTCTTTTTGATCTTTCATCTTTACATTCTAGAGCAAAGCAGATTACTGAGTTGTAGTCACTCAGGAACTGCTCCACCAGCTTGAACAAAACAAGCTGCCAGGTACCCATTGACCTTCAGGTTTAATCCAAAATGAGGATTATTATAATCGAGAGGGCAAGATGTTTTCATATACATTATTATTGTCCCCCTTTTTCCCACTTACTCTCCCACCACTTGACATTTTGTTTCTAACATGGAAAGTGGAAAATTATGCTGATAATTTTTACTCAATTGTGAAAATAGCCACTGAATGTAGATGGCTAACAAGATACTCTAATGCACTTAGAAGAGGAGGGAGGAGGGTGTTAGCAGCTAGTATGCAAACAATTATGCAGGGGAGATGGGATGAAAGTTGAGCCTAACTGGCTAAGATCAATAAGCTATCTTGAGTTTAGAACCAGCCATCATGCAAAAAGCCGAGACGAGTGATCTAGGAAAAGCTTACTACAAATGCAAAATCCCTAGAAGGAAAAGTGCTTAATGTTACTCAATGTATAGTGTGACAGAATACGGTGATGAAGCTGTATATTACAAGATGAGATCTCAGCTGTAGGCAAAGATGAAATTATTAGAGACTTGTGGGCTATGATTAAAAATTAGATTTTATTCTGTTTGATGTTAAATAAGTAAAGGATTTCTGTTTTTAAAAGATGATTCAGACTGCTGCATAAAAGATGGGTTGTAGCAAATAAAAATGGATGCTGATAGCAGGCTATTGGGGTAATTCTGAAGGTGGTGGTATGATGAATCAGGGTGGAGATGAAGGGAAGTGAATGGACTTGGAGTGTATTTTGGAGGTAGAACTCAAATTTTGAAATTAGAATTGGATTAGAATTCTTCTGCAAACTACTTATCATGACTTTGGGCGCTTTTTTTTTTTAACCTTTCCTGCCTTGTTTCTCACCTGCAGAATGGAGGTTATGGGAAGATTAAAATAACACATATAAAATATAAGGTTTGTCCCATGATGTCTGGTGTGCAGTAGGCACTCAATAAATAGTAGCTATCATTCTTATGTTATTGTAGCCCCATAACTGATCTGCCCATGTCCCATTCTCTCTCTACGTGAAATAATATCTTGACATTGCCGCCAGAACTGTCTTTATAAGTTACAGATCATATCACTCTTTCACTTAAGAACCCCCTTAAGTCTTTCTCATCAATATATGGCATGTATCAAAGATATCCATCTGTTATCGCATCTTCATTTCTCACATCGCTGTGCCCCCCCTGTATCACGGGCCCTGGACGCTAGCCAGGACAACTAACACGCCTACAGCTCGCTAGGCAGGCTGGTTAAAAGCACACACTAAGAGCTAAAAATAGAAATACCATTCAATCCAGCAATAGCACTATTAGGAATCTACCCAGAAGAGCAAAAGACATTGTATAATAAAGACATTGGCACCCGAATGTTTATGGCAGCACAATTCACTATTGCAAGGATGTGGAAACAATCCAAGTGCCCATCAATTCATGAGTGGATTAATAAAATTTGGTATATGTATACAATGGAATATTACTCAATTATAAGAAACGATGGTGATCTAGCACCTCTTATATTTTCCTGGATAGAGCTTGAGCCCATTATCCAAAGTGTGGTATCACGAGATCAGAAGAATGGGCTCCACTTGTACTCGCCATCAAATTGGCACTAACTGATCAACACCATGGTGCTCACATGGTAGTAATATTCTCCAGGGATTAGGGTGTTGGGGGTGGGTAAACTCACAACAAATGGACGTGGTGAGCATTGTAGAGGGGAAGGCCATGCCTCTAATCCTCGCTTGGGTGAAGCAAAGTCATAAAACGTAACCAAAATGTTTGTACCCTCATAATATCCTGAAATAAAAATAATAATAATAATAAAAAGCGGACACTGATTCAGAAAATCCCGGTGCGGTCCGAGGTTCTGCATTTCTAACAAACTCTCACGGGGTACTTTCTGCTAGTCTCTGGACCACACTTTGAGATGCACAGAACTACATACCTAAAGTTCTTGCAAGGTTATTTTGTGTCCCTGTAACTTTGGCTCTTCTAATTAATCTGATCTCACTGTCTGGAATGACCTTTCCTCATTTCTCTACTTAATGAAATCATTCTCATCTTTCAAGATCTAACTCAAAGGTCATTTTTCTCTATGAAATTTTCTTCAAGCATTCATTTCATTCACCACCACAGCTTCCCAAATGTTTGCTCTCTCCCTTCCTCATAGTGTTAGGAGGTATGTTGGTAAATAGCATTTACTGCAGAATATATCGTTTTGTACCACAGCTGATATTTGATGGTTGGGCTTCCTTGTTGGATTGTGTTCCTTGTGGTCAAGTGTTGTGTCCTTGTTTTTTTCAGCAGGTTAGGCAGCTGCTTGTACAAATGAATAAATGAGTAAATAAAGCTGTGTTGTGTGCTTCCGAAAAATGATGAATCGCTCTGTATAGCCAATGTTACTCCAAGTAAATAAAAAGTTGGGGTTTTTAAGCTTAATTTGCATTTCTTTGTATAAAGCACTCCTTAAATTTTCTTCAGTGGTTGTAGCTGGTCATCTAAAGCAATTACACTTCCATGAGCAAATCAATTTATTGAGTTTATGAATTCTTAACAGGCTCATATTTCTTTTTCAGGTTTGAAAGCCTCAGGCTCTTCTTAGCTACTGCCAAGCTAAAATTTGTAAAGATTATACACACTGTGAGTGATGATTTCTTTTTCCTGTGCTACCAGAGAGTAACATGGTTGAAAAGTTTTTGCCTGAAGCTGGTAAAAAATGAAAAAAAGAATGGAAATATAACTGCCTTTTTAACATTTAAATAATATAAAAAAGAATAATAGATATGCTACTTAATTTATCTTTTTATTTCTATAGCCAATTTTTTTAAAGTTCATTTCAAACTTTTTAAAAATCATTTTTGTCTGGTGGAGAAATTTATGAATCACATTGGACCAAAAGTTTCCTCAGGGGATGCATTATATTTTTAAATAGTCCTTTAGCTTTTATGAGATTTTCTGAAGGAGAGAAATCAGATTGATTTCCTCTCTCCCAACCCTCCTCGTTCCCAACTAGGGAAAATCTGTTTGAAGTCAGTTAGAACTCCTTGCTTGCACTGTAGCATCG
Source organism: Indri indri (assembly GCA_004363605.1). Taxonomy (NCBI): domain Eukaryota; kingdom Metazoa; phylum Chordata; class Mammalia; order Primates; family Indriidae; genus Indri; species Indri indri. The sequence goes on from RJWJ010000200.1 coordinate 334,683, forward strand.
AATGAGAGCTTTCCCTAAAACAGCTACGCGAGAGCCACGTCTGTCTCAGCAGGTTGGAGGGCTCTGTTCTGGGGTGATGAGCTGTGCTTTTCCAGATGAGCAACTCTTCGTGTTGCTGATTTCATTTAAGGAGACTTTCACATTTTAATTTACATAGCATTAACACTTTTCCCTGAGAAGTGACAGTTTCATGGAGACATTTCCTTGTCTGTTCTCATGAAATTAAAAAAAAAAAAAAAATCCACGGGGCATTCATTTACACTTCTAAAAGCGATAGGCTGTGTTTCCATGCCATCTTCATTTGCACTGCTTCTGATCTTGCCATCACTAATTAGAAAGGGAATTTAGGGTAATATACACAGGGCTCTTTAGCTGTGTTAGCAGCTTTGTTTTTGTCTGATGTTGAAGGAGAAGAGGCTCCTGGACAAAGGAGAAGGATGTGCTCTTTATGGCTGGCTCTCAAGAGGCCTTCGAGTCTAGTGTTTGTACTTTCCTTTGTGGAACTTTCTTCCAGTTTGGCTTCTACCACCTGTCATTCTGTCCTACTTCAGCCCAGTGAGGGTACCCTAAAATCAATCGCTTTGGAGGGAAGGCAGAATTTAAAATGGATCTTGAAATAGGAATATGATTTTAATATGAAGAGAGTTATTCGGTTATGCCTAGTTAAAAAAGAGTTGTCAGTGGAAGCCCAAATGTAGGGAGGATGCGGGAATATTCTGGGGGCAGTTCAGTGCTCAGCTTTGTTGGATAGTAAAAGGAAATTGAAAAAGGAAGCTTGAGGCCGGGCGCGGTGGCTCACGCCTGTAATCCTAGCACTCTGGGAGGCCGAGGCGGGCGGATCGTTCTGAGCTCAGGAGTTCGAGACCAGCCTGAGCAAGAGCGAGACCCCGTCTCTACCAAAAATAGAAACAAATTAATCAGACAGGTAAAAATATATAAAGAAAAAATTAGCCGGGCATGGTGGCACATGCCTGTA
>RJWJ010000201.1:0-82702 GCA_004363605.1 Indri indri
AAAAAAAAAAAAAAAAAAAAAAAAAAAAAAAAAAAAAAAAAAAAAAAAACCTAAGTTATCTGAGATCAAAACTGCCACACCAGCCTTCTTTTGGCTTCCATTTGCTTGAAATATTGATTTCCACCCCTTTACTTTGAGTCTAAATGCATCCTTGCAGGTTAGATGCATTTCCTGGAGACAGCAGATGCTTGGCTTGTTTTTTTTATCCATTCGGCCAGCCTATGTCTCTTGAGAGGGGAGTTCAAACCATTCACATTGATTGAGAGAACCGATAAGTGGGGTGAATTACTGTTCATTCTGTTGGGTTGCATTTGGTTGCTTTTTTTCTCTCTTGAGCCATTGTGGATTCTAGCCTTTGATCTTTAACTTTTGAGTGGTTTCACATCTGAGAGTGTTTATTGTGCTGATCCTTGTGTAATTCTGCTTTGAGTACTTCTTGGAGAGCTGGTCTTGTCTTGATGAATTCCCTCAGTCTTTGCTTAGGATTACAGTCTTTATTTCTCCTTCATACATGAAACTTAGTTTAGCAGGGTACACGATTCTAGGCTGGGCATTATTCTGTTTCAGAAGAGTGAGAATGCGGCCCCAGTCTCTTCTTGCTTGTAGGGTTTTAATTGAGAAATCTAGAGTTATTCTGATGAGCTTTCCTTTGTATGTTACTTGTTTCTTTCACCTTACAGCTCGTAGAAGGGCCTCTTTAGTGGATATTTTGGTCAATCTGATGACTGCGTGACGTGGTGTCTTCCTGTTTGCATTGAATCTCCCTGGGGTCCATTGAGCTTCTTGTACCTGTATATCTAGATTTTTAGCAAGGCCTGGGAAATTCTCCTCTATTACTTATTCAAATAGCTTATCCAGCCCTTGAGTGTTTTCTTCTTCACCTTTCAGAACGCCTGTCACCCTCAGGTTTGGTTTTTTCACATAATCCCACATTTCTTATAGGCTTATTTCTTTTCTCTTAATTTTCTGCTTGATCTCTGTGACTGACTTATTTAATTGGAAGGAGTTGTCTTCAATCTCTGAGATTTTTTCTTCCGTTTGATCTACCCTGTTCTTGAGGCTTTCCACGGTGTTTTGTATCCTCCCTCATCTGCCAATTTTTAAATCAGTGTGTTTATTTTTTTGCTGTTGAGATGTTTGAGTTCCTTGTATATTCCAGATATTAATCCCCTGTTGGATGAAGAGTTTGCAAATATTTTCTCCCATTCTGTAGTTTGTCTTTTCACTCTGTTTATTGTTTCCTTTGCTGTGCAGAAGCTTTTTAGTTTGCTGTAATCCCATTTGTTAATTTTTGCTTTTGTTGTCTGTGCTTTTAAGTTCTTATTCATACAATCTTTTCCCAGACTAGTGTTCTGAAGTGTTTCCTCTAAGTTTTCTTCTAGTAGTTTTATAGTTGTGGGTCTTATATTTAGGTCTTTAATCCATTTTGAGTTGATTTTTATATAGTGTGAGAGGTGGGGGTCCAGCTTTATTCTTTTGCATATGAACATCCAGTTTTCCTAGCACCATCTGTTTAATAGATGGTCCTTTCCCCAATGAGTGTTCTTGGTACTTTTGTCAAAAATCAGTTGGCTATAGATACCTACATTAATTACTGTATTCTCTATTCTGTTCCATTGTTCTATGTGTCTGTTTTTATGTTGGTACCATGCTGTTTTGGTTACTACAGCTTTGTAGTACACTTCCAGCTTTGTTCTTTTTGCTCAGGATTGCTTTGGTTATTTGAGATCTTTTGTGGTTCCACACAAATTTTAAATTCTTATACTCCATTTCAATAGAATACATTTGTGTTCAAGCCACATCTAGATGGCATTCTGACCCATATACTGTGTTTGATAACTCTTGGAGCACTTTTTAAGACACGTTGATAGTCCTGTGCCCAACAGGGCACCTGGCACATAGTAGGTGAGCAATTAATTGAATTGCCTTATGTTGTCTCTCATCATTCTCTTTTTAAGGCAGAGAGGTGATATAAAGTATTCTTGTTAATTTCAGCCTGCATGTGGCACTCACAGGCCTCCAAATGCAGTTCTCATATAGCCCTGCATGGAGCCACAAGGATGCTTTTTCACAATGCTTGTTCAAACTCACAAACACCCTTTGTGGGTTCCTCCTCAGGCACATTATATCATCCTCAAAGCCATTAAATCAATCTATTTTAATTAGATAATTACTCCCATTTTGAATCTGCATAAAATCCATCTCCACCTCCCTGTGTATCTCTGGAGGCAGATTTCCAACATCCTGACGGCAGCAGGGCTTTTGTCCTCCCAGTATCCCTGCAGCCACTAGGGGCCAAAGACCAATTTGCTGTAATGAATTTAATATGGTTAGTCTGAGCCATCTAGTTCCAGGCCAAGCAGAGAGGGCCCCTTTTAGGGTTACTTTCCATTAAGTGAGTCAAAGAGGCATGTCAGCAACTGCGTGCTGAGTGTGCAAACTCTCCTTGTGCCAACTTCATTTTAAGTCCAGCCAGTTTTCAGTCACTTTATGGACTGTCTCAAGACCTTTTTGGCAGCAGTTTATCATGACTCTGGCTCCTAGAAACTACACTAGACAACTCCCAAGCTTGTATTGTAACTCTTGGAAGTTGAACTCGTTGATTTCTCGTCTAAGAGTTGGCCCTGTCTGTGAGGAGATGGTTTTACAAATAATCAATTCCTTTGACTATCTTGGAAACCTGTTTTTCAGTGTGTGTGATATAATTGTTATCTATATTTAAAATACATCTGAAATTCCTATTTTCAAAGGAAGGAAAATGCAAAAAAGTTTAGGGATTGCTCAACTTTAAGGGTTTTAAGAGACTATCTGGTCTAGGTCTACAAGTCTAGAAATAGACTACTTAGACCTCCAGGGTTCAGGACATTAATTTTAAATGCAAATTCCAGGGCCTTTGATGAGGTAGGTGCTGAATATCCATTAGATTCATCCAATCATCTGTTCATTTATTTTGCCAATCATTTTTTTTTTTAGAGACAGGGTCTCACTATGTTGCCCAGTCTGGTCTCAAACTCCTAGCCTCAAGCGATCCTCCTGCCTCAGCCTCCAGAGTGCTGAGATTACAGGTGTGAGCCACTGCGCCTGGCCTATTTTGTCCATCTTATGAGTAGGTACTCAGCTAGGCATAAGAGGACTCAAAGATGAATTAAAGAAGGTACCTATGTTTAAGGAGCTCACAGTTCGGTACAGGAAACTAACAAAAACAATGTGATATGAGCTATCTTAAAGGTACACGGGAAGGGTCATTATTATCTAAGGAAAATGGGAATCAAGAAAAGACCACTTAAGATGAATCCATTTAAAGTGGAGACTTCCCAGTCTTTGTTCCACCTGACTTTTTTCCTTGGAAAAGTAAGGTTTGTTTGAGAATTTGTCTAAAAAAAAAAAAACTAAAAATAATTTTTATTTATTAAACAAAATTTAGATTATTATTTAATTTTATCTATAGTGTAGTTCTTAGAACATACAAAGAATGGATCAAAGTAACATTTTTGGTGACCAGTAGCATTATAGTAGGAGAGTAATATGACACAGATGATTATTTTACAAAAACATTTATGAGTTTTGAGTTTCATTGGTTTTCCCGAAGACCAATGTTAGCTTTTGGTATCCAAATCATTTTATTTTGCATTCCTTTATGTCATTGTCTTTATTGATTTTTGTTGTCTTCAATTGTTAATGCATTTAAACCTGCTAGATATTCATTAGTCAATTTCCATGCAATTCTAGCAGTTCTCTAAAAAAAGCTTTCCTCTCTTTTATAAAACCCTACATTGTTTGCAAGATTTGCAATTTCACGTTGCGATGGAAAAGACACTGGGACCAGAGAAATGAATATAGACTCCAGCGTGAAGCTGGGTTATATGTTTTGGTGTGGACTAATATTATTAATGGAAAGTTGATTAGTAAATATTTTTATGTTCTAGTGATGGCTGATTCTTCTCAAACTCTTAGATATAGAAATTTGGAAAATGAATATTTAGATAATAATCATCATCTCCTCCCCCACAATATACTAAGAGTTCAGGTGGCACAAAAACTGGGAAGTTGCTGGAATAAAAAATGTTTATTAACAGATAGGAAGTGGTTGTGTTAGGTGGATAGCGAGGGATTCCAGGTCTCCTAGGGTGGGTGCTGCTGCAATTCATCCCCCTCAATGAGCTCTCAGAGAGGCTCATGGGAGATCTGCATGTGCAGTAAGACTCAGGTCATGCAACTCAGGTCATGCAACTCCCAACTGTCCAATCAGATTGGTTTCATGGTGACATCTGAGCCACTAGGGAAGTCCCAATCTGGGCACTATAAAACAAGACTCAGAACATAACCAACCCCTTTTTTTGGCCTCTTCCTTTGGCTCTCCCTTTGGTGAAACAAGGAGTCCAGTCGTCATCTGTAGTGTATGTATCACACTCTGTAAACCTATATCTTGCTCTTGCTCTGTAATTGCATCTTTCTCTTCTCAGTAAACCTCATTTTTGTGTTTGCTTAACTTTGGTGGGTCTAGTCATTCTTTGGCCATGAGTGTGCAAGAACTGACATTTCAGACTGGAACCTGACAGTTGTATTCTCATGACTGATTCCTATGGTAAATTCCTCATTAAGTATGACTTATCCATTAAGATGATCAATATTAGCTGTGACTAAACGAGTGGTTATTAAACTTGTTTGAGATCACAGGAGTTGTTTTTTTCACTTACATCCAAATATGTTCCTGAATTTTTTTAATTCTAAATGCAGTGAGTACTCTTTTACAATGGGATTGGCTCTGGTTCCTGACTACTCAGGGAAGACACTACTTTTGTTATTACTGTTGTATTACTTTCCCCAAACCTCACTCTTAATCCAGGATGCTAGAAAGAAGGCAAGAAGTTGATTTTTTAAAATGTGCCAACTAAACATTCTTTTAATAAAACAATAAAGATGTCTTCTAGAGTGGTAGCATTCCATTGAACCTACTTTGCAAACTATTTGCTAGCTTGTTAAATGGAGTAGCTTGTTAAACAGAGTAGCTTGTTAAATGGAGTGCCATGAGGTAGAAAATTCAAAATTTTAGGTAGATTATGCACAGACATTTATGAGATTTCCACTATACAAAGGCATGTTATCCTTAATCTTCCAGAACATTTATCATGCGTATGTGGTGCAAGATATACCCTTTAAAGTCTCATGGGAAAATAGTTTGGGAAAATAGAGACTAACCAATAGCAAAAGTGAGATTACTGAGGGCAGAAGAATATCAAACTAACAGAAACCAAGTATGGTCCCATGCCAGAGTGGGAAGAAAACATTGGCTTTAGGGACTGCTGATTTGGGAACACTCTTTCAGTTTCAAGTGACAAAAATCGAACCCCAACCAGCCCCTGAATGTCGTCAAGGCTCCTGCTCTCTGGTTCTGTTTGGCATCCGCTTTCTGTCCATGCTGACCTCATCCTCTTTCGCATCCGCATCGTCTTCCTTCACGTGTCGGGCAACAGGCATCCTCAAGTCAACCCAACAACTCTGCCGCCAGAAAAGTAGAGAAGTTCTGTCCCGTCATCCTCAGGTGGAAAAATTTCAGGAGAGATCTTTGTTTGGGTAACCTGACCATCACTTGCCATCTGGCTTTCACAATGTCTGAGGACAGGAGGACACCTGTCTCTTCCAGGTCTTCTGATTTCTCATCAGGCCATTTTTATGTTACCAGAAAAATGGAGAGAAGCTGGGCAGAAAAAGACAACAGCCACCACAAGGACAAAATCCTCACCTTCTATTGCTTTTTGTCTTTCCATTCTGCTCTTGGTTTTACATGTTGCATAGGGGTCCTCATATAGGCCAGTTAATCTGAGCCTAATCTGATCTGGACTATAGTTACATTTTCATTAGTGTAGTACCAGATGGGAAGTCATTTACAGATGGCCTGACTTTGGTTTGGTGAGCCTATTTACTGTGACTCAACCTGAGAAGTAGCGTGGGGTTTCCCCGCTTTAATTTAATTTTAACTGTGATTTTATAGATTAGACTGTCAGCAAACACATTGAAAGTCTCAGTTCAAAATACGTTTGTTTCTTAAAATGTACTGTTGTCTCTCAAAATGCTATGGGAAAAATTCAATAAAACTAGAGGGGTGGGGAGAACCTTGCAATCAGGTAGTAATGACATTACTTCTCAGTCATTCTCACGGTCCTGACTTATGCACGCTTAAGTCCCCGTTTGTAGCAGATGTACTTAAATGAAGGTAGTGCTAGGTGCTGTGACAAACAAACCCCAAGATATAGAATGGCTTCAACAAGATAAAGCTCAATACGGGTGTTGTGATCACCATGTAGTAATCCAGACACCCGGGCTGCTTCTGTCTGGTGGCTCCGCCATCTTCAAAACAGGCCTTCCAAGGATGCTTTGCTTGTCTCAATCAATCCAGAAGGAGGAGGGAACAGCATGGAGGAGCATCTGTGCCAGGTTTTTATGAGCCAAGCCAAGAAGTGACACCCGTCCCTTCTGCCCATGGCCACATAGTCTAACTGGCTAAGAAATGTCATCTAGGTGTGGGCACAGGATGAAGAAGAAACAGGTTAGGTGAATAGTTAGCCATAACATCCATGAACATCTAATTCAAGAAACAGAAAGAGGAGGGAGCAGAGTGCTATTTGAAATGTGTTTGTTGATGAGCTATCCCTCCACCATTTAATAAACCTACACTCTGAGTCTTATTAATCTTATTAATGGCCTTCCCCAATGCCAGGAACGTGTTCAAAGATGGCTGAACGTGTTTTAGATATGCTCGGCGTGCGTATGTGTACATGTGCATAGCTGTAGACCTAGAGAAGCACCACAGTAAAGCTTCATCAGGTTCTCATGCAGGAGCCTGTGTGGTATAAAAAGATTATGTGTGTGTGTGTGTGTGTGTGTGTGTGAAAGAGAGAGAGGGAGGGGGAGAGAGAGAGAGAGAGAGAGAGTTGGGTGCATGGATGCATGTGTATCTCCATAAACAATAGCCATGTATACTAACCCTTGCTATGGATGTTAACAGTAGAACATGCATGTTTCTCAAATTAAGTGGATGTAAATTTTAAAGTTCCCAATAGAGTATAAGACATAAATAATATGTTTTCAAAGCTCGTTCATTCATTTACACAAGGTAATTTTAGCATTTTAGCTGAATGGAAACACCCTGTTTGGAAGATGTTGGGTGTTGGGGGTTGAATGGTGTCCCCCACAATGATATATAAAAATATTAATCCCTTGTACCTGTGAATGTGACCTTATTTGGAAATAAGGCCTTTGTGGATGTAACTGGGTGGAGGTCATACTGGATTAGGGTGGGCCCTAATCCAATGACTAGTGTCCTTAGAAGCAGAGGATGTTTGCACTCAGAGAGAAACAGGCACACACAGGGGAGGACACCAGAAGCAGAGATTGGAGTGATGTGTCTATAAGCCAAAGAACACCAAGGGTTGCCAGCAGCCACCAGAAGCTAGAACAGAGGCCTGAACTCATTTTCCCTCAGAACCCCAAAAGGGACCAACACTGCCAACACCTGAATTTCAGGCTTTTGGCCTCCAGGACTGTGAGATAATAAATTTCTGCTGTTTTAAGCAATTCCTGGTGATTTGTTATGGCAGCCTTAGACAACTAATTCATAGGTTTTGTATATGTATTTAGTTACAGTGTGGATGCTTTCCTCTTACAAATGTTCAACTTACTCATTTTCATGGATATAAAGGAAGGTATGAACACCATGAGCACTGTGACTCTGCCTACTGCCAAAAAATGAGAATAACAGTTGCTTTTATAAAATCAGCTTGGTCTTATAAACAATTGATTTTGACAATACTTTCCACAACCTAGCCAGCCAGTGTGCAAGGAAAGGAGCTTCTGTGTTATTCAAATTATTCACATATATTTATCTCATGAGAGACGATGCATGTAATTTCATTACATACAAGGAAGGCACTGGAAACCATACAGAAATTCAATCTATTTTTTTAATTCATGGAATGTCTCATTAAGTGGAAGTTTCACTTTTCTTACAAATGAACATTCGAAACCCTTAAGCCAGCAATACCAGTAGACCTGTTTTCGAAAAGCTAGTCCAGGCTCAATGCCTCTGAGCTTCAGTTTAGGTAAAATGGATGTTGACTTGCCAAGCAGAGGTGTTGCTAAGTGTTTCAGGTTGTCCCAACTCCATGAGACCAGTGAATGTGAGCCTGATGTTAGCAGTGACAGGGCTGTGTCTCAGAGCTGGGCCATGCTGAAGAGTTGCCCTCACCTGCCAATCACCCAGCCCCGTCCATTGCAGTGGGTCAGAGATGCACACTTGACAGTAGGAGGTACATATTCATGATGGTTTTATAAGCCATTGTGCCTTTTCTTCCTTCTTCTTAGGACCTATTTAGCACTTCCAGAATACAGTTAATATTCTAGGAGCTTCCTACTTTTATTGAGAAATTGGTACAGGGAACTAAAACTTAAAATAGCACTTTAGATTTTTGTATCTGGTTATAATTACATTCATGGAAGAACACACACATACATGTTCTTCAATTTCATAAACACGCAAGAAAGTCTATTCAGATACCATTCACCAAATGCAAATCTCATGGTTTACCTGAGAGAAGATTGGATGAAGAAGAGGCAAGATCCTTTGTATCGACCCATAAAGTATTAAGAAAGCAGTAATTGCAAAGATTCCTTTTGTCCATTCTTTTAAAGCACGGGCAACATATGAAAACAATTTCCTGTACTTTGTCTTTTGATTTAATGCTTGCTATAGACGTGTTACATTTTAATGGGGATGTGGTTAGAGGAGAAATTGTTCTCAAACTATATAGTCAACATGAGTGTGGTGGATAAGTTTCTCGCAGAGATGGAAAGAATTATATTATTGACCACATAAACTTGATTTGGGATACTTGACAGTACTCTATGATGTATTTCCAGGTTGTTTATAACACAGGGACCCCTTGCTTCTCAGAGAGGTTCCCTGTAATTCTTTATCCTGCTGGTGTGTTTGTTGGTTTAAGTAAGTACCTTTCACAAGGGGGTACTTGGAATTGAGTCATGTCTAAAGTTTGTGGCAAAAGAAGAGATCGCCAATAAACAACACAACAACAAACTAATGAAGTTTGAAGTTTATAAATGGAAAACCTAGCTGAACAAAAATGGACAATCCAAGTAATGAATCTTAATAAAAGACTGATCATCTCGGAATGTGTGAGTTTGTCAAGGTTCTGATGACGCTCATCATTTTACTTGCCTGAAAAGTTTAACTCTTAAAATAGCAAAAGAATAAAATAAAATACAGGTTCAGGATTTAAAACACTGAACCTATATTTTATTTTATTCTTTTCTAAAGTTGGGACAGATTTTCTTCTGGAGTATTGACTTTCCACATGGACCTAGAAATATGTAGGAAAATGCCCCAGAGTTTGGGAATTTTCTTTTATTACAAACCAAGATCTCAACTGTTTCTAAAATCCTTTAACTGGCCTCTGTCATTTTTGCTAATTAAAAAAAATCCACAAAAATGGTTATAGTCTAAATAAATTACATCAGAGTAAGACCCCAGAAGAGTTTACAGCTCAGAACAGTTTAACATGACCATTGACCATTGACACAAAGGTCAGGATCAAAATATTTACAGGGTGACTATGCTTATCTTAATGGTGTCAAGCAAAGCATCAGTTTTTCAGGTCACAGCACTTGGTGAGGTAGCATAGGTTGCAGTTAATTTAAAAAGCTAGATTTTGGGTTCCCTGCATGAGCTGATACATTAACAGCGCTGTCATCTTGTGCTGGTAGTAATTCTCATCATTCATTTCTATCAGGAGACAGAACTAGGCAGGAACCACAATAATGGGTTTAACAAAAAAAGATAAAAAGAAGGAAAGGAAGACAGAAAAAATCATACCCCCCAGCTAAGAATTTAAAAAATGACTTCTGGGAATTCAAATAGTTCAGGAGACAATGTAAAATAAAAGCCACTGCTTTTCCAAGGCATTTGGTGTCTTCATCTTTTTGGAGCGCTGATTGGCATGCTCAGATAAGCTGACTGTCCCCAGTTATATAAGGCACAAAAAAAACTTTGCTCAGTAACACATGGGTCACAGAAAAAGGACATACGTAGAACTGATAAGTCCAAAATTAAATAATACAAATAATAATACACTATTTCCAAAAATCCACTTAGCAAGGTTTGTTTTTTATGCTGAAACCGAACACAGATAAGAGGTTGGGTGAGACAGACACTCACACGTGGTTGTCTGAATGATTCTACAAAGCAATTTGACAATATGCGTAAAAGAGCTTTAAAATGTTCATACACTGTGGCCCCGTAATTCTACTTTTAGAAAGTCACCAGAGATGTGGTCAAAGACATATGAACAAAAAAATTCATTATGGTTATTTATAATATTAAGGAAAAATAGAAATAAAAGCCCTAAATGCCCAATAAGAGGAGAAAGTCTAAATAAATTATCTTGTGTCTGTATAATAGAATATTTATCAATCACTAAACAAATGAGGCTCAGCTCAGAGCCCTAGGGTTAATGAGCAAAAGCTGAATTTATCCCAGAATGTGCCAGATCCCATCATCCTGGAGCAGGGAACAAAGGCTGAGACCGTAAGACCTAAAAGAAGTGAAACCTTGCAGCCCGATTTGGGGGCACCACTGGTGCCTGTGTGGGAGTCTAAGGTGTCAAGGGCATGACAGTAGCAGTGACTTGTCATGGTGCATTGACCTGGAAGAAGAAGGAACAGTGTTCAACTGTGATCCTGTGTGCCAGTGACTGAGTCAACAGTAGTCATGAGGCGATCAGCCTCCAGGCAAGCACTCCTTGCTAAGCTGAAAGACTCCAGTCTAAGCTCCTTGGACTGAGGGAATGCCAGGGTCCTTGGGTAATCCAAGAGGGAAATACTGAGAATTTTTTCCTATCTTTGAAAAATTCCAAAAGTTAAAGAGAAGCAATTGTGGTTACAACTAAAGTTGGTGAAGCAAGTCAAACCAAACACATAGACGCATAGATGGGCATTTTCCTTTTCTCTGGGTGGTGAGATTTCACATAATTTTTTATTTATTTTCAATAATTCTTTTTGTTTAAACATGAAATTAGCATTTATTATTTTTTATAATCAGAAAAATAACTATGAAAAAAGGAAGGAAAAAAAAAACCTTGTTCTCCAGAATGAAATATCTTTCCTCACTCCCTGGACGCACCCTCCCAAATGAAAGGCTGGTGGATACCTGGATTCCAATAGCATCCAACCCTTAGGAAGCTCCTCCAGTTCAAAAGATATTTCTGGTTTGGGAATATTTAGAGCTCCCCTTAACTCACATCCTGTAGGCAGATACCTGACAGCTCTACTCTCTCTTTCCCTCTTCAGTAGCCCTTGTTTTGCATTTTTTTAGGGAACAAAAAAAGAATTGAAAACAAAAAAAAATGAAAATAAGCTCACCTGTGGGATGGGGGATTGCTCTTGTTTCAGCACAAGAATATAAAACCAGAACACATTGTGTAATTGCTTTCACAGATGAAGTTTAACTCACATTTACACATGGACATGGTCTTCTCTAAGTCTGCGTGGAACCCATCTGTACGATGGGGAAGACAGATATCTTCAAAAGGTTCAGCTGTGTGCTGGTGGTAGACTTGAGCATTTTTGCTGCTTTCAATCTGCTTGTTAGTTCTCAGCACCACCTCTGAAATCTATGAAGGTACTTTATCTCACAGAATGGGAGTTTGTGGCCACCTCTGAATTCCTTGGAGCTTTGAATGGCAAAAAAAAAAAAAAAAAAAAAAAAAAAAAGGATGAAAGCAGAATATTTGCAATCAGCTTTGAAAACAAATCTTTATAATATTCTACTAGAATGAAATTGCTATTCCTTGGAAGCTAACAAGCTTTTGATGGATGCAAAGGGAGACTTGGTATGTATTTAGAAGACTCATCTTCAAAATGTTTCTTTTAAAGGGACAATGTTTCTTTTTATCACTTGGGCCATCAACATTGTAAAGTCTTGATATAGATAGAATTTCCAAAATGGAAGCATTTTTTTTCTACCACCTTGACAGATTAAAACATGAAATTCAGTGTGAAAATTCTCTCACTCAACCCTATTTAAAAAAAACATTCAGAAGGCAATATCACACATTTCCTTCCCTGGAGTTAAGGATCTGATGATTTATAAGAAGAGAATGGCTTTTAGAATCTGTAGAAGTCTTTCTATGTTCTAAGTTCTATGGAATATAAAAATCAATCTCTTTTTGCTAATGATGAATGTTTAAACTTTAGGTTCACGCAACAGATATGACAAGTGATTTTTAAAAGAATTATTAGAAATTCAAGCTGTAGAAGTACAGATACTTAGGTTTTTTTTACTTCCTCAATTTGTATAATTGTAAAAGTCATGGCATTTTAAATTTAGCTCACTGTTAAAGTGTAGGTGACCCATTCACCATGAGGGGAAAACAAATAATTTTGTGAATAGTTTGCTCCCTAATCTCACATGCAAGAAAGTAGATAGTACATAACTTTACACTCCTTATGTAATTTTTTAATGCTTTAATCCTCTGTTTTCTCATGTGCAGTTCATCTTACCAGAGGATGAAGAGATAAGATGAAAATAGATATATTAGTTGTATGGATGCTTTAAATTGTCTTAACATGTTCTTTTGCAGGAGGAAAATGCCAGCCTCATAGAGAGAAGTCGAGGTGGGGGGGATGTGGGGGTAGAATTCTCCAATGTCTTGGTGCCACGTTGGGGAGGCCTGTCACCAGGAGTCTGGGCCCTGCCCTCTGGTGTCAGCATGTTGTCATCTTGGGCCAGGCTGGCTTTGATAATGGTGTGTCTGGAACCAGCCTAGGATCTGAAATGAGATCTTTACAAATGTGTCTAAATATTTCCTCAGGTTAAAGTTGTTTTTGTTGTTTAACAATGCTGCCCCCTCCAATTTCGAAACTAAGATGTCCTCCATGTAGACACCTTGAGAAACACAGAAAATGACAAATATAGAAAACAAACAAAAATCCCCTGTAATTTCACTATCTGAGGGTAACCTCGGTTATATGACATTTTAGATCTTTTTCTGGCATGCAAATTACTATGACTTAATGTGTCCCCTGGATGTTGATCCACGTGTTGCCAATGTGACAGTGTTAAGAGGTGGGGCCTTGAAGAGCGGATGAGGCCATGGGTGCTGCTCCCTGGTGAACAGGACGAGGTGCCCTCACACAGGGCCTTGACAGAGGGAGTTGCTTCTCTCTCACCATTCCACCTTCCACTATCGGGGGACACAGCAGGAAAGCCCTCGCTGGATGCCAATGCCTTGATCTTGGACTTCCCAGCCTTCAGAACTGTGAGAAATAAATTTTTGCTCTTATAAATTGCCCAGTCTCAGCTATTCTGTTATAGCAGCACAAAACAGACTAAGACACATACCACAATACTTAAAAAACATTTATAGCATACTATTTATGTTGTCATAATGACTATTTTCCCATGCCAATAAGTAGTCTTTCATAGTATAGTTTTTTAATGTCAGTACCTATATTCCATTGCATGCACTCATCATAATTTATTTGGTTAATCTCCCATGGTTGGATTTAGTCTGTTTCCAAGATGTTTATAATTACAAATAACACTGACAATGAAAGAACTTCAAAATGCTCACAGTTCTCAGGCTACAGAGTGAAGGTCAAGGCTCTTCTTAATTGCCAAACCATTGTATGGGTTGACTGATTACCTGCTGGTACAAACATGGAAATGCATCTTATGTTAATGTGACGTAATAACTAATAAACCTGAAAGGCAGAAGCATTTTGTTATGTTTACATTTTGAAAACGCAGCACAAACTACCACAGTGGCTACAACGGTTACAAATGATAAGTTCCACTGGTTTTCAATCACGAGAACAGAATCTTTAAATAGAATGCATGCAGGCGTGCCTTGCTCTATCCCTGGTGGAGTGGCCATTCGATGTTGGCTGATTTGGGATCTCCTCATTTTGTCCGCATCTGTCCTGAGGCTGGTATGCTCCTGTGGAAGCCTTGTGGGCTGGGGAAGGAACACAGGCATTAGCGTCACCTGTCTCAGCCCTGCCTCTTTGAACCTCACTGCTCTGAGCTGTGAAAGAACATTAACGATAATAACCTCATAGAGTTGTTGTGAAAATAAAACTGAAAATAGATATATACAAGTGTCATGTGGTTTCTAAAACATTAGGCAAATCTAAGTCATCACGTCATTATCGTTATTGTCACACTAATAACAGTATGATAGTGCGTCATACATGTGTGCAGGAATACGTGCTTAGGGAATTCCACAGGCAGTCTCCACCAGAGCAGGTGGGTGTGCAGGGAGGGGGAAGGCCAGGAGGTCCCCCTCGGTAAGTCCCTGCCTCAGCCTGAGCTGTGAGGCAGCTGTGTCCTCGGAACCTCACTTCCCCTGTGCTCTGCGTAGGGTGAGAAGACAGACATACACAGTCTCCTTCAGCGTAGTTCCTGAAGGCAAGCCGCCATCTTCATCTGGTGTTCAAAGAAACAGATCTGTTCCGTGCTGGAGATTTCCTAGAGCAATTTTGATAGTACACGTCATTTGCCTTATTATGTGCAGACTTTGAAACTGAGCCCAGTTACCTTTCTCAGAAGGAATGCCACTATTTATCCTCATTTTAAGGAGAAGAAAGCTGGTGCCCCAGAGATTGCCAGTTAGCTGAGGCAGCAGGACCACGCCCACTGACTTCAGGTCAACATCATTGCAAAATGGCAGCATGCATGAAGACCCCTCATTGTCACCTGTGGGTGTCCCAGTGGGTTGTGAAACAGAATGTTTCACTGATGTTGAGGTCCCTATTCCTCTGGAAGGCTCCAATGAGTGAAGGTGCCCTTGAAAATAAAAATCCAATATGAGAGAAAAAATGTCTGGCAAATCCATGTATAATAAAGGATTATTTGTCATGAGTGAGAATTTCCCTCATTACTCTTCATCTCACCTGTGGCTTTCTTAAGTGTCGGGCTGGAGGAGGCTGACAGCTGTCCTGTGGCTTGGCTGAGGGAAGAATCTCTGGGACATTTAGGTCCCAAGAGGACACAGTTTGCTCTCAGTTTGAGGATTTGAATGATTTTTCACCTTATTTCATTGCAAAAGAGTTAATGTCCTTGTGGTTCCTGGCTTGTGGGGAAAAGTTCCTCCATGACTGACGGTTTTATAGGTGCTGGTGAATTTGGTCTGGGATAACATTTTAGCAGCTCACCAGGTAAATGCCAGCTTTCGTTGCCTAAAGTGGAAATTTTAGTGTGAAACCGATTTAGTTGCAGGTGAAAATTGACTGTGTGTATCACAGAGGCGGTTTCTCACCACCAAAAAAAACCATGTCCTGCTTGGGAAAGAAAGCACCAAAAACCAAAACCGCCTTTCCTTTTCATAAGCAATTTTCGGCCAAAAGGAAAAGCAGTTTTATTTTTTGCGAACCCACAAAAATGTGATATTTGCCAGTGAGGAAATCACATTTGTACAACTGTATTAAAGATGTTTTTCTCATCCAGGCAAATGGGAGAGTTTTACATGAAACTGCTTTGGGGGAGGGGTGAGCAATAGTGCTTTTATATTAAAAAAAAAAGTAGTCTTCCTTGCCTTGGAAGTAGAAATTGCTCTAAAAAGTAGACTCAGGAACATTCTCTAGTCTCTCTGCAGCTATTAGTCATCACTAATTCAGGTTCAAGTGGGACTCCCATAAACCACACTTTGAACTTGTTTTAGCTAAATATTTTTGATGGATTTAAGCTGTGGCTTGAAAAAGTGGCAAGAAACAAGATGCACATAACAAGGTAACTTTTCCAAAGGACACAAGGGCCTCAGACGCTTCCTAGGGGAGATGGGCATGTTCTCCGAGGCTGGTTGCCTGCAGGGAGCAGACCACACTGGCTTCCCAAGTCTGTTCCCCAGTTTGCAGTGACGGTGCAGTGACAGGCTGTCCAGCTCAGCCACCAACACCCCATGACAGGCAACGGAAACCAAGAAACCCAGTCAATTTTGAAACAATAAATTCTAAGCCTAAATGTGGCTGGATGACTGGCAGCTGGGATCTCTACAAGGGTGTTTATTATAATCCAAATGGACTCCAAGTTTTACCAGTCTATGAGAATGGATGTTGTCACCTCGACATTAGTATTAGAATCAGGCTGCTCGCCTGCTTGTGCATGAATTCCAATCCCTTGAGTGTCCCGTATCCCATCCTGCTGCCCAGGATAGCTGATCTGGGAATGCCTGACTGCCTCCCTGAATCGGTCTGAGATCCGCTGTTGCCATGGCCTCCATGACCTCTGCCAGGCCTGTCCCCTCCACCTCCTGCTGCTCCCTGCCTAGCAGTTCTCTGCGCCCCACCCCCACCCCAGCCACTTCTGCTCTTTGTCCTGGAGGTGCTGCACTAGCTCAACTGGGCCTTGCATAATGAGATGTGAAACCCACTCATTAGTGAAGAAGCCTGCTTCATTTTAGGGCAGTTAAAATTAGAAAATCCTTTCTTACATTTATCTGAAATGCATATTTTTGTATTTTCCACAAATATTTGTACCTCTATTGGAGCAATTTAGGCTAAGTTTCATTGTTTCTAGGGTGTAGTGTAATCTGTATGTGTAGTTTCTCTCTCTCTCTCTCTCTCTCTCTCTCTGTCTTGAGATTCCTAGACAGCTGAATTTATATCTTGATAACTGGCCTGTAGTGTTCATGTAGGAGAGTGTCACATTCAGACAGAAGCTTCGTAAATGCTCTAGGTGATGATAGAAATTGCACAGCCAGGGCCGGGGCGGGTAGGGGACTACCTGCCTAGTATGTTACAAACAGTCCCACAAATTTCTTCTCTTTAAAGCACCTCCCCTATTAGTCTATCCTACTATCTGCAATTCCCAGGATCCCATCACTATTTCTGGATTCGGATAATGTCCCTGGGGCCCCTCAGGTGAATGTCTGCTTCCGTGGCACTAACACCTGACACAAATCAACGTCGTGCTCTAACTGGATTCTAGGATGAGCTACCTTTTATTTACAGGTAAGTTTTGATGGGAAGGAGGTATCTGAAAAGTTTCAGGGAACAGGATCTTGGTGGAAGAATAGAGCCACTTAAGGTGCCTCAGGAAGAGTCTGTTGCAACTTGGGGTGGTGGGTTCTAAAGAAATGCCAGGTACACTTGGACTTGCAGCCTGCAGGAACCATGTTTCTATAAACGTGATGCTTTAACATCTGCCCTATATGTATATGCCGGGTACATCTTGTTCCGGACAACCTCATCATATGCCTGAGCCACCTGGCTTCCCTTGTCACCTCCCCCCTCAGTAGAGGTCCTCCTCCCCCGGAGCACATTTTTGAAATACAAACCAACCAATGCACAGCGCACCCTCCTCACCCCCCAGCTCCTTTACCGAGCTATCAAACTCTGGGCCACTATCCAGCTGCCCTAATCACCCAAGGGCCAGGTACCAGATAGCCAGGGACAGCCCTAGGCCCCAGAGCCCACTGAAATCATTCAAAGAACCAATGCTAAGCCTTCCTACCCTGCCTCACCTGCGCCTTCCCACGGAAACCACAGTAAAGGCTCTTGCCCACAGTTTTCCTTTCTCTGCCTTAGGATGTATCCCGGTGCTTTCCTGTGTGGCTATGGTGGCATGATGCATGGTCCCTTTCTTGGCATCTGTGATTATAGCAAACTGTCTTTTCAATGGCTGTTGTCTCCTGATCTGTTGCTGCTATGGTCTGAACGTTCGTGTTCCCCAAAACTCATATATTGAGATCCTAGCCCTCAATAGGATGGCATTAGGAGGTGGGGCCTTTGGGAGGTGATTAGGTCATGAGGGGGAGCCTTCTTAAATGGGGTTAGCACTCTTACAAAGAAGACTCCAGAGGGATCTCTCCCTCCTTCTGCCATGTGAGGCCACAGCGAGAAAACAACTGTTCATGAACCAGAAAGCAGGCCTTCGCCAGACACCAAATCTGCTGGTGCCTTAATCCTGGACTCATTGGCCACCAGCCACCAGACTGTGAGAAATGAATGTCACTAAACCACACGGTCTAGTGTGCTTTTATCATAGCAGCTGAAATGGAACAGCCCATGGGTCATACCACAACTAAATAATAATCATAAAACCTATTAAGACGCAGTGTACCTTCCGTTTTGATCAAGACCAGTCTGCGAGTGGAAAGAAGGCTGGTGGCAGGACGAGCACTAACAGAACACATAGGATTGGCCACACGGGGGCCGGGACTGAGGCAGGATCCTTAGGAGGGATGAAGGACAGGAAGAGGCAACTGGGGCCATGGAAAGGTCTGGTAGATGCTCCGTTTCCTCCTCTAAAGAGAGTCAAGTAGGCAGGCTAAGACAATGAATAACAAAAGGCCTCAGAGACAGGCAAGAAGAAAAGCTTCTGATGCAAAACGTATACATTGAGAAAGATTAGAGAGAAAGCGCCATCAGGAAGAAATCCATGTCCTCAGGCAGAGGCCAGTGCTGTGAGGACATTCCTCCAGTGAGTACGCCTGCCCTGTGCTTCCAGAAAGTTCCCTCGGCTGAAGGCTCAGGTTTGTTTCTGTTTTCCTCTCTGAGATTTTAGAATGGCTCC
The DNA here is from genome assembly GCA_004363605.1 of Indri indri. Taxonomy (NCBI): domain Eukaryota; kingdom Metazoa; phylum Chordata; class Mammalia; order Primates; family Indriidae; genus Indri; species Indri indri. Next base: position 18,584 of record RJWJ010000201.1, read on the forward strand.
TTCTAAATATTTAACAATGACAGAGAATGCCCGCTGTCGTGGTCCCACGGGAAGTGGCCCTGGGCTCTGGCAGGGGGTCAGGGCCATCTGGTCTAAATGGGAATGGAAGAGGGTTGCCCAACGTCAATCCTAACGGGCTGTGTTTACTCTTTTACTTACTGTCATCATGCGGCCGTCTAGCTTCTTGTCTCCTTACTTGGTGTCTCGGTAAATGAAACACTGGGCCAAGCCCCCTGGCTGGCTGACAGGTCTGGGGGCTCACTAAGGGCCTTTGGAGGTAGGACAAATAGCCACAGGCCTTTGGGGTGCTCCTGAATAAGTGCTCCCCATACCTCCACCTGTCCAGTTCCACTTCTTCTACTTTGCCTTCTGTTTATAGCAGGAGGTCATAGTTTACACGATCTGGCATGGATGGTGGTTAGTGAATTTGCATGAGTCCATTCGGCTGAAGAAACTGACCCTTTAACTTTTGATTTCTCCCCCAGATGTGCTCCTGCCCATCTCAGAAAATAGTTCCACCCTTCTCTTAGGTCATCAGGTCATCCCTGCCTTCTTTCTTCCTCACACCCAACTCATCAGCAAGTCTGCTCAGCTCAGTGTTCAAATTATCCCTCAATTCACCCAAGTATCTCCCCCTTCACTGTTGTTACCCTCGGCCAAGCAACCACCCCATCTCGCCTGGGCCATGTCTGTCTCCCTACTTCCACTCTTGATGTCATAATCTTAATTCCTTACACAGAAGCTGGGTGATCTTTTAAAAATTGAAATCAGATCATGTAAATCCCCAACTCAAAACCCTCTGTCTTCCCAACATACTCAAAGTAAAATCCAAACTCTTCACCCTGCCTGGCCTGTGGTCATTTCTCCACTTGCATTCCTACCACACTGCTGCTTCTGCAGAAAGGCAAGTTCATTGCTATCTCAGGGCCTTTGCACCTGCTGTCCTCTTTGGACTGTTCTCCCTTGAGATCTTCATCAGGCTGGGTCGCTGATGAAGCCAGATCTCTTTTCCAGCGGCACTCCTCAGACAGGCCTCCCCTTATGATATAGGTTCACATACAATGTCATTCCGATGTTTTATTTTTTTTCCCATGAAATGCATGTGTTTATTATTAGGTTACTGTTTCTCCTCCTACTAGAATGTAAGTGCAGCAAGGTCAAGATTGGTGTGTGTTGTTTGTTGCTCTGTCTCAGAGCCTCGAACCATGCCAGTCAGCATTCCCAGTAATGTCCAATTCTGGCTCTAGGTCCTTCCTGGCAAAACTGTAAATTGCAAAAATTGTGTTTAAACTTATCTGGGGCAGAGATAGAAATCTCTTAAAAACAGTTCAACTAACTACACTAGGGAAGAAAATGGGCAGAGAGCTATGTGAAGTTCAGAGGTGCAGGAAGGCAGAGCCTGAGCTGGCCTCCTCCCTGGAGAGCTGTAAAAGGGTCCTACCTGGAGGGAAGTGGATGGGAGGGCCCGGGGTGGGGACCGGAGGGGAGCAGGCCCTCCTGGGGCCAGCTCCTGGGAGGCAGCCCAAGGCAGGGCAGCAGATCCCTTGTGTGTTCCACCATGAGGGCAAAGGAGGGCAGGTTGGGAGGGGGAGGTGGCATGAGTCGGGAGTTGTTAGAGAGAAACCAGACCAACAGATTCCAGCAGGTAATACGAGAATGTGGCAAAGGGGAAACAAAGGAGGCAGCTCCAATGCCATTATGAAACATTTATATCAATTTGCAGATCAAATCATTATTTTAGATTCTGAAGAATCCGCAACACTCCTAATCATTGGTGGGATCGGATTCCTCTAGGGGAGTATTTCTCCAAGTGTAGTCTCCGGACTAGCAGAATCAGCATCACTTGGAAATTTCTTAAAAAAGCAAACTCCCAAGCTTCACCCCTGACTTCCTGAATGACAAACCCTGGAGGAGGAGCCCAGCGATCTGTATTTCCACAAGCCTTCCAGGGGATTCTGGCACACACTAAAGTTTGGAAACCACTGCTCCAGAATGGTGCTTTTCAGATTTTAACGTGCGTGGGAATCACCAGGTGATCCTGTTAAATAAAAATACGAATTCTGATTCAGTAGGTCTGAGGTAGGGTTGAGATTTTACATTTCTAATAAGCCCCCAGCTGCTGCTGCTGCTGCTGGTGCCCAGAGCACACGTACAGAGGGTCTATGATCAGACAAGACCAAGGACTCAGGGCAGGTGTCCCCTGGGCTCTGTGGGATGCTTTCCTACATGGCAAGAGGAGGGAATGGAAGTTAAGCATAACCTCCTCTGGAAGTGCCTCGTGGTGACAAGGGCTTGACCTCAGGTCATGGTGCTGCTTTGGTTGGAGGGCAGGTGCTCAGCGCAGTGGAAGAGAGGCTGAGTTGGTGGTATTGGAGTTGAAAGCAGCCACCGCTGGGAAACATTTGCTCAATCTGGTCTTGTGGGGAAGGACCTCAAGGTACTATAACTCAAATTCTTTTGGGGACTTTCCATGGAAGCATCAGTTTCATTCTCTGGACTGTGTTTTGAAATTTCTTTCTTGCCTGAGGAAAACAAAAACAAGACAAGACAAAACAAAACAAAACCCTTGGAGGGAAATTGGCTTGAGAACATCATGAAAAATGTTTAGTAGATGTCATTAGAAAGGGAAAAGTTTAAGGTGAAAATGGGTAGACAGAGTCAGACCCCTTTACAGAGAAAATGTTCCTTCAGTGTTTAGTGTTATGTTTAAACACAAAGTTTTTTTGCTTTCTACATTCTGGTAAAAGTTAAGCATGTGCATTGTTCTTTCAATTAAAAGCAAAGGCAAAAATATCCTTCTTTTACAAACTTCAATTTTTATGAGCTTGGAAGGAATCTTTCATATTCCTGATTTATACAAGTCTAGAAGGAATACAAATTCTTAGATTCTTCTTTAAGCTAACAATACAAATAAACATGAATTTCTTAAATTTATGTCATGTGTGTCGATCTTGCACGAGCTTGACCTTTAAAGTACAATGATTATTGTTCAATAAAACAATATTAAGGTTAGATAATTCCACAGCCAGAGACTGTAACAGAATATACCCAAGAAGTACGAAAGGCTCTAGATCGGCAAAATTCTGACTCTAAAACCTGAAGAATAAAAAAAGAAGGAAAGGTTGAAAATAGCATGCTTTCCCAGGGTGCTCTTTGAGAAGCTAGAACAGACTCATCTTAAAGGTGGAAAGAGGCCCTCAAAATTGCAGATACAAAATCATGGCATGGCCTATGATGATAATGCCAGCTAGGCACAGCATTAGAATGGGCTGAAGTTTTTTTTTGTTAGTTTGTTTTTTGAGACAGAGTCTCACTCTGTTGCCCGGGCTAGAGTGCCATGATGGCAGCCTCGCTCACAGCAACCTTAAACCCCTGGGCTCAAGCGATCCTTCTGCCTCAGCCTCCTGAGTGGCTGGGACTACAGGCATGCGCCACCATGCCTGGCTCATTTTTTTCCCATATATTTTTAGTTGTCCAGCTAATTTCTTTCTATTTTTAGTAGAGACGGGATCTTGCTCTTGCTTAGGCTGGTCTTGAACTCCTGAGCTCAAACGATCTTCCCATCTTGGCCTTCCAGATTGCTAGGATTATAGGCATGAGCCACTGCGCCTGGCCTGGGCTGAAGTTTTTAAAAATATAGAAGATACTGAAAAGGGGCATTTGTCAAAGTATTGATTCAGTGAGAAGAACAAGAAAGTTTAGGGTAACTAACAAGGATAAGACAGTAGTAAACAGAGAAAACAGAACCTCCCATCTCCTGCCCAAGTCCGTATTCTCTACAAATGGGGAAGAACTTCAACCGCAATGGGTAACCAGACCCAGCAGACATGAGACCACCAGAAACTTAGCCCAGATAGCTCAGGAGCAGGAAAAAGTGTTTAGGCCACCTGGACCCTAATTGAGGTGGGTTCATGGAGAAAATAAGAAAATAAGTAAGCAAATAAATAACAAAAGATGAAGCATTTTTGTTAGCTGGTAACTCAATATGAGGCAACAGCACAACGAGGTAACCACATAATGAGTGGGTTTGGGAAGTAGTAAAAACTGGGGCTTTGTTAATAGACCAAGAGTGTTGAAAGCAGGAGAACAGGCAGCCCTACCATTTGGTGCTGGCTAGACCACAGCTGGAGTACTGTGTTCCATCCCGCCACCCACACTTCAAGGACAGTGAGAAAGTGTTGAGGGAAGATGCACAAAACAATCTCAAGTCCCTTCTCATGCTAAGATTGGACAGCCCTTAAAAATTCCTCCCCCATCCCCAGCACTGCTCTTCTCTCAATCCCTATCATAGGAATGGTCTCCAGGAATGGTCTCCACTAAAGCGGTGCTACTCAGGTCTTTCCTTTGAAGGTGGGAATGGCTTCTGGCCTGGACTCTCCTAGGAGACAATGTAGCAGGTCTGAGAGTGCTGGAGAAAAGCCACCATGGACCGCCACTCCACTGCATGACCTAAGGCAAGTTGCTTATTCTGCACCTCATTTTGCTCATTTGCAAAGTGCAGATAATAATATCATCCCCAGATTATGGTGAGGATTAAATGGGGTAACATATGTAGGGAGTTTAGCCCAGTGCTTGACATGTGGAAAATCACATGTAGAAACATTTTATTGTGAAAACAGTCTACCCTGAGCTAGTGCATCCATGCTGAACATCTTTCTTCCTACACTCATTTCTATACCCAGATCATTTCAGAAGCACAGTCACATTCAGGGTGGCTCAATGTACCCAGAACGAAATGAAATGGGAGATGGTGGACCAAGAGTTCCCTTTGCTACTTACCGAGCAAGTTCAGATCGCCAGGCCTGCACTAACATTTCTAGAGGTTTGATTCATTCCCCATCACTACAGAAATAAAGACAATGGGGACATTCTCAGCAGCTAATTGCCCCCTCAATCACAACATTGATATTCAATAAGGTCTCATGGGCTGCAGGCAGCCTGGCTCTTAATCTTAAATCCTCAGTGTTACCAAGATTCACAAAGGCAGGGATGGAATTCCTAAACACTCAGTTCTGACCACAGCACTAAAATGTCAGGGAGCAGGAAGGGGGTGGGGGGTGGGGGTCACAGGACATTTGTATATAGTTCATGGGAATGTGACCTGGAGGGCAAGTCCAAAGTACCCATCAACATTTAATGCTATATCCTATGACTCTGTAATTGATGGCTAGAAATATGTCCTATAGACATGTTCGGATGGGGGGCAAGATGGCCCACCAGAGAGATAGCATGCCAGACCATCCCAGAAGGAAGGTAGGATTTCAGATGAAGGAAAGGGGAAAGGAGACACAGCTCAGGTGTAGATCACAGAGAGAGGAGTCAGAGTCTGCTGGGGACCTCATGGAGGAAAATTGCAAAGCAGAGAAGGAAGAAGATAAAGGAAAAAGGTATCAGGGAGGATCAAAGCCAGAGCAGCTTGGAGCCCAGTGAAGGGGTAAGGGGGGATTCCTGTCTCCCTCCCATATGCCTTCGGTGACCAGTGGGCTACCAAGTTTCTTAGAGGGTTTTCCAATCCCAGGCATGGTGGCAAACATGAAATAGTGAGGAGAACTTGTGTGATCCCAGAGCTTGGACATTCCATGCAAGGTGCCCCTCCAAGGAGTTACCTGAGAGGCCAGAGAGCTGGCTTTCTCTCATTTAGACACTTTTCCTTTCTGCCCTTCCCCGACCCACTGCAACCAGAAAAACATTTCGAGTAGAGAATTTTGTGAGCAGCCACCAATCCCTAGCGGGCACATGCTGCAGGCTGAGGTTTCCATGGAGAGTATAGCCAATGCCTTTCCCCTTGGAGACTGCAGTGGACTTGGGTGCCCAATCTGGGAGTTCCCTGACTGCCGGCATTTTGCAGAGTCATATGTCAGTGGGTCAGACAAGCAGGCTGGATCTCGTGCCCCCAGACTTAAGTGGGTTGCAGTGGGACACAGGGGAGAGAGGTCTGGGAGCCGGACTCAGGTGGCAAGGGAGCCCATGTGGACAGAACTGCTGGAAGAATACTGTAGGGTTCTGAGATGTGGCAATCAAAGACAGTGCACATTCCCCTGCAGGAAAACCACTCAGATGGATTAGGGTGGGTCCTTTGGTGAAGAAGAGGCCATGTCCAGGGAGCCATAGCAATGAAGCGTGGCACATTCAGGTGCATGGGCTGACAAGGAACTGTGGCCCCGGCTCCACCCATTGCAACCTGGACAGCAGTTTGAGCCAAAAATTTGGTGAGTGACTGCCTCTCTCCAGCAGGCGTGTACTCCAGGCTGAGGTCTTCACAGAGAGAGGGACCCACACCTTGTCGCTTGAGGACCTGCAGTAGGCCCAGGGTGCCCAATCTGAGAGCTCCCTGCCTGCCGGTGTTCCATGGAGATGCATCCCCACAGGTCAGACACGCAAGCCAGTGGGAGGTTTGAGAGCTGGACTTGGGTGGCGAGGGAACCCGCATGGAAGGACAAACAGGAGAATGCTGTGGGGTTCTGAGATGCCACAATCTGGGAGAGCACCCACCCCTCCCTGAGGAAAAGCTGTGCTACTGGATTAGGGCAGGTCCTCCAGGAGGTTAGATCCTAGCCAAGCACCATAGAAACCAAGCATTTAGGCCCCTCCGCCATGAACAGCCCTCCCCTTCTGGAGAGCCTGCCCTGATTTTCCTCCCAGGAACTCCCCCTAGCAGCCGGGAAAGCAACCTCTGAGCCCTGCCAAGGCTTTGCAAAGGCTTCCAGGCTCAAGCAACCTAACCACACTCTGCCTCACTCCTCCACCCACCTCTGCTGTGGCAGAGATTGAGCAACCCCCGGGGAGCTACAGGGTCCCTCCTAAAGCCTGGAGCACTCAAATGCTCCACTTGAGGGGCTAGAGCTTACCACAGACAAAAAAGAACATCTTGGTAGTTGGGTCTTTCATGCAAGCATCAACCACTGAACTCTATAGTTCATCACAGCATCTAGCAACTCAACCAAACAGGGCATAGCCAATTCTTACTCACAAGTACCACCCACCATGTCAGAGATTAAGCTGGGAGACCCAATACAATTCTGCTAGGAAGAGGTGAAGACAGCAGGAGAGAGACAACCTGAGGGGACACTGTTTATTAGGAGAGAAACAAAAGTGATGGGCAGCTCAATCTGTGAGGGTCTCCCTCTTCCACTGCAGACCTCTGGGCTGATCAGGGAGCTGCTCAGAGTCTGTGCAGAGACATTTCACTGGAGAGCAGGTACAGGAGAGATTTGCTGCTTACCAATACCAGGCTTCTGCAACTGATGACATCCTGATTGCTCTGATGCAAGAGCCAGGTCCACTCAGCACCCAGCCATCCAGCAGTAACCTTAGCATCACTGCTGGGCCAGAGAAGGAGCAGACACTCCCCTGTGTGGAGCCCTGTGAGAGGGGGTTGAGCATGCCTCCTCCCCAGCATGGATGCCAAATAGAGGGGGAGCCTCAGATGCCATAGGTACCACTTGGGAAGCCTTGGACAACTGCTTTAGTGTGTCCTAGGTGTTGGGGGAGAAACTTGACTGACCAGTAGCTCTGGCCCACCTATGTGGAACCTGGGTCCCTGAAAGAAACCCCTGCCTGCGTGACTGGGCATCAACATTCTCCACTCTGGTGGAACAGCCTATGGTTGGAATTGCCCATGAAATCCCCAGAACCAGTTCTGAAGCTCCCCCTGCACCTGAGTCTGAGGTTCTGCCCCTGTAGCTCCAGGGCCCCCACCAAACCCATAACTCCATCCCTGTGCCTGGATCCCAAGACCCCACAACTGAGTCCCCGCCACTACCACTGGGCCAGCAGAACTTCTCTGAGGTCCAACATTTCACTCAGTGGCCCTGAACAGCCATCACTCCTGGACATGGTTCAAGAGAGTCCCCAGCAAAGGAGAACAGGTGCCCTGCATACATATAACCCAGAACTAAGAGAACAGAAGCCAGATGAGAAGAAACCAGCAAAAGAACCCTGGCAAGATGAAAATGCAAAATACCAACAGGAGAACACAATGGAGCTACAGCAGTGGACTCCACTGACAAGGAAATTGCCAAAATGACAGAAATGGAATTCAGAATATGTATGGCAAATAAGATAATTGGAATCGAAGAGAAAGTTGAAAACCAACAAAAGAAGCCAAAAAAAAAAAAAAATTTTCAGGAAATCAAAGAAAAAAATGAAAAAGTTACTAGAGAGCTAGGCAACATAAGAAAGGCTATAATAGAATTTAAAGGAATGAAAGAGTCATTTAGGGACTTTCAAAATGCAGTTGAAAGCTTTAACAATAGGCTAAACCAAGGAGAAGAAAGAATCTCAGAGCTTGAAGACAAGGCTCTTGAGATAACCCAGTAATTCCGAGAGGCAGAGAAGAGTATAAAAAAGTCCAAGCAATTGCTGAGCAACATGTGACTATGTGTAGCATACTAACATTTGAACTTTAGGTATCCCTGAGGGTGAAGAAGAAACAGTGATCACAACAACAACAAAAATAAATAAATTGGACTTGATTAAACTAAAAAGCTTCTGCACAGCCAAGGAAATAATCAACGGAGCAAATAAACAACCCACAGAATTGGAGAAAATATTCACAAGCTACACATTCAATAAAGGGCTAATAACCAGACTTTATAAAGAACTCAAGCAAATCAGCAAGAAAAAGACAAACAACCCCATTATAAAGTGAGCAAAAGACATGAATAGATGCTTCTCAAAAGAAGAAAGACAAATGGCTAAGAAACATGAAAAAATGCTCTACATCACTAATCATCGGGGAAATGCAAATTAAAACCACAGTGAGCTTTCACCTTATCCAAGTTAGAATGGCTTTTATTAAGAAGTCCATAAACAACAGATGCTTGTGTGGATCCAGAGAGAAAGGAACGCTTATCCACTCTTGGTGGGACTGCACATCGTATAACCTCTATGGAAAACAATATGGACATTCCTCAAAGAACTAAGAGTAGACCTACCATTCTATCCAGTAATTCCACTACTGGGTTTTTACCCAAAGGAAAATAAGTATTTTATTCAAAAGACGCTTGCATTCCAATGTTTATTACACCACAATTCACAATCGCAAAGATACGGAATCAACCAAAGTGCCCATCAATTCATGAGTGGATTAATAAAATGTGGAATATATATACCATGGAGTACTACTCGGCCATAAAAAGATTAATTAATATCTTTTGCACAATCTGGGTGGAACTGGAGACCATTCTCCTATGTGAAGTATCGCAAGAATAGAAAAACAACACCACGTGTTATTAAATTGGAACTAACCTATGAGCACACATGTGCACAGAAGGAAGTAAAACTCAGTGGAAAGCAACCAGTGGGGAGGGGAGAGGGGGGAGGATGGAAGGGGAGCAAACCAACCTAACAGGTACTGTGAACACTATTTGGGTGACTGGCACACTTATAGCCAGAACTCAAGATCACAAAAATGATCCATGTAGCCTAAAACATTTGTATTCCCTTTATATTTTGAAATTAAAAAAAAAAATGTTCAAAAAAATAATGAATATAATGTCAAAGATATTCCTAACTTCTAACTGGCTCCTGTGCTCAGCAGTGGCTGACTGGGTACCGCAGTGCCAAGGCCTGGGGTTGGAGTGTGCTGTGCCAGGCCCTGTGCGTCCTGGACTCTGTGGGCTCCAGTGGACCCTGGGGGACTGGGTGAGAGCCATTCCTCCCTTGGGGCAGCCACAACACACCTACCCACTCAGAGCAGAAGGGCTTACTGGGCCTCTGGGAAGCCAAAGAACTGTTATGGAGTAGTATTTTAATGAACTGAGTGTAAATACATTAAAAACACATGGAATTAATGCTCCTTGAAATAAACATAGGTTTTAAAAAAATGAAGAGAAAGGCAAATGTTTTGGCAAAACACACTTTGGGTTTTGTGAACCCTAAATATTTGAAAACTGTTCAGGCAATCCGACTCAATCCACAGTGCCATTTAGCTCTGCCATGGTAACTAATAAGACAAAAGTGGGAAAATTGAGCATCTTTTTCTCGTCATGGCATTTCCTGAAAGACACAGACCAACAGGAAAGCTTTCAGAGAACAGATTTTAAAATACTCAGGAAATGAAAGTTTTGATTTTTGTCGAGAAATGAGAGGAGGTAAATAAATATGTGTGGTTTAATTGACGGAAGACAAAGGCGTAAATGGCTGCTACTTTATTTAAATCTGTGGTTCCCAACCCCCAGGTGGCAGACCAGTACCAGTCTGTGGCCTGTTAGGAACCAGGCCACACAGCAGGAGGTGAGTGGTGGGTGAGCAGGCCAAGTTTCATCTGTGTTTACAGCTGCTCCCCATCTCTCACATAACTGCATAAGCTCCACCTCCTGTCAGATCAGTGGCAGATTCTCATAGGAGCACGAACCCTACTGTAAACTGCGCATGCCGGGGATCTAGGTTGCACCCTCCTTATGAGAATCCAATGCCTGATGATGTGAGGTGGAGCTGAGGCGGCGATGCTAGCACTGGGGAATGGCTGCAGGTACACATTATCATTAGCAGAGAGATTTGACTGCATAATAAATGTAACGCGCTTGAATCATCCCCAAATCATCCCCCACCCCCAGTCCATGGAAAAATTGTCTTCCATGTAACTGATCCCTGATGCCCAAAAGGTTGGGGACTGCTGATTTAAATGACAGGTGTGTTGCTGGGAACCAGACACTGAAGGTTAATGCTTATGACTCAAAAGTCACAACCCATATTATTTTAAAAAACAACAAAATTTTAAAACCTTTATCATTAATAAATTTTCTAATCCTAGTCCTACGTACAATGGGACTCAGTGGAAAATTAAAACTCCTGGAAGGCTGGGGGTGCTGAGGCCAGAGAACTCGCCCACTTGCCATATGCCCCCCTGGGCCTAGACCTTGACCACTAGGCCTGAGAAATGCAGGCCCCCCGAGCCGTCTCCTCCACCTGACCAGAGTGCTCACTGACAACTGGGAGACGCAACCCACTCCTACCACCAGCTCTAGCTGGGGAGATCTCATGACACTCTGAGCTTCATCACTCTACGGTCCTCCAGCTGCCCCCACCGCCACTTCCCCACCTCTCTGGGAACTAACTCATTTCCCAACAGGCACTTGTTCTCAGAAGGCTGTTGGCTCAGGTGTTAGCTAATAAGCAAGGTGTTTGCTGACAAGGGCTTAACACCTCCCAAGAGCATTTGCATTTTAATAGAGGACTGTTACGAGAATTCAGTCCCCAAAGGAATGAAGTTATGATGGTAAAGTGCCAGGGACCCGAGTGGGTATTCCAGAGCAGGGAGCCCTCTCCTTAGATCCTAACACCTGGTTAGCTAATGCGCGTCAACAGCTCTCTGGAGTGGAACATAAAATCATTTCTCTTCCCCCTCCCTGGGCTGGAGATCACCTCCCAGAGTGAAGCAGGCATCTCCCAACAGCAGAATCTGGAGTCCCATGAATCCTGACTTTGCGGGATGGGATGTCAGTGGAAAATTCCAAGGAACTAGAAACGAGTCACTCTTCGAAGCCACGATGGAAATCTCCTCTAGGGCCAGATGCCGTGGCAGGTGCTGAACTTACAGGTATGAATTACATGCAGTTCCTGACCTCAAAAAACTCACTGTTTGGTGGAGGAGGCCCCTCTCAATGGAGAGATATAGGAGCACAAAGGAACAAGCAGATGCTTCTGCTGTGGGCTGGGGGAGCTTTTCCCTTCTCCTAGACAGAGCTATTCCCCATGCCCCCCAACACCCTCCCCCCCACTGCTCTGTCTTATCCTACTCCTTGAATCCCCCTCCCCCCACACAACACACATTTAGGGGATTTCTAAAGTTATACATATATATAAAAAAACTAAGGTGACTTTATTTTAGAAGTTTTCAAAATTATAGAAAAGCACAAAGCCGGAAACAAAAGCCGCTGATAATGTCACCATCCCTGGAATTACAGAGTTAACCATTATTTATGTTCTTCTAATCTTTAACCTACACTTAGGGATCTATTTCTAATAAGCAAATGGTCATATATGTATTTATTTTATACACTGCCCCTCATTTATTATATTACCAGAATTTTCCCATGTTGTTAAACATACCTTGGAAATGTTACATTCCCTATTACAAAGGGTAATAATCAACAAAGAACTCTGTGATGTGTTTAGATTTCAGCAAGGTCTCTTTATTCTATATATTTAACACTCAGGCTCATGAGGAAGAGAATTGTAAAATTGTAAAAATTTTAAACACAGGAGTTTGCACTGAGCAATATAGAACATTTTAAAGAAGAAAGTTTGAAAGTATTGCATTTTCATTGACATTAACTCATAGAAATTTGAACCATTACCATTTTCACACCAGCTATTTTGTGACTTATATCATCTAATGTGTTTCACAAACCTTGAGGTTAAGAGGTCTTTATTGCATAAAATGGACAAACTAACAAGACATTATTTCTAGGAGGATTCATATTTTTTTCCGTTGGATGTTAAGATCTTATAAAACTGTGAGAGAAAATATTTTGGGAGCAAAAATATACTTGTTTTGAGATGTTTTTCCCCCTTAGCTTAACATATCTGACCAACAACCATCTTACACTCATTTATTTTCTTAAAGGGAAACTCACATTTCTAAATACATATTCTTCTTCTGAAAGAGTAGCTTCTTGGTGTAGCCAGACACTTCTCTAAGATAAAGTTGTTGTACATTTTACACTTGAAAAACCTCCTTTGACTGTTCATAATATCTCGGTATCTATACCATGACTATAAACAAGAAAGCTTGTTAAAATGCTCCAGGCCCCATATTTCAATTCATTAATGGCGGAGGAAGGATCTTTATTTTTAACAAGCCCCGGGGTGGGTGGATCCTAATGTCCAAGGGCCACTCTTTGAGAAGCACTGCCTTAGTGAATAAAGAAAGGCTCAGCTCCTTAGCATAGGATACAAATCCCTCCTTAATTTGGCTTCCACCAGGCCCAACCCCCAGCAGTAGACTTATCCATTATTTGGCACACCAATGACCCACTCTTCCCTAGCACACCATTCCACTCCATGCCCTCATCCCTTTGATCGTCGGGTGCAGCTGTCCTTTCCTCCCTGGGTGTTTTGAAATCTTCATGATCTTATGGGTCCAGATCAAATATTTCTTCTGTGAAACCTTTCCCTGTTCTACAGGCAGAATGAATCGATTCCTTCTCTGTGGTTTTAGAACCTGCTGCTCTTGTAATACTTCTCACAGAATTACTTGTATGTTTGTTTTTCTGCTAATTGGTACATATCATCCTATTCTGTGCCTGGTGGTTTCCTAGTGTTGTTCTAAGCACTCTCTATATAAAAATTTATTTCATCCTCCCAACATCTCTAATTATACTGTTATTATTCCCATGTTGGAGCTGAGGAAACTATGGCTGAGTTAAGTGAGTAAATAGATGAATGACTATTATGAATATTTATTGAATGTAAGAACAGCTGAAGTATTAGCAGGGAACAGATCCCATTTCCTAGGCCTGAGACTTGAGGGACATGGGGAATGACTGCCAATATTTCCTAGGAGAATAAAGATAATGGGTGCTATGGTCTGAATGTGTGTCCCCCTAAAAAATCATATATTGAAATCCTCATCCCCCAGGCAATGGTATTAGGAGGTATGGTTTTGTGGGAGGTGATTAGTCCATGAGCACAGAGTCCCCATGAATGGGATTAGTGGCCTTTAAAAGAAGATCCGGGAAATTTGTTTGCGCCTTTCACTATGTGAGGATACAGCGAGAAGGCTCCATCTAGGAACCAGGAAGTGGGCCCTCACCAGACACTGAATCTGCTGGTGCTTGATCTTAGGCTTCCCAGCTTCCAAACCTGTGAAAAATAAATTTCTGTTGTTTATAAGCCATCCAGCTCACAGCACTTTGTTCTAGCAGCCTGGAAGGGCTAAGATAATGGGACACTGAAAATTCAAAATTTGAAAGAAAGTAATTTTGAAAAACCTGTCTCAATTTTTTTTGTATATATCATACAGAAATTAGAGTTTAGCAACATAAGTCTTTTCATAATTTTTTTTATCCCCACTCAAAAATACGCTATGGAGAGCTTTCCTTTATGGGCACAAAATGTCCCTTTCCTGGGATGTTCTGCAGGAGAGGTCTTTCTTCTTTTGCCCTGGACAGCTCCTCATTCAAGGTACAGGGAGACTCTCTGTATCTCAGATGCAGTGGCCTCCTCCCGGTTCCTCAAACACATCATTTTCCTTCCTGCCTCAGAGCCCTCACAGGTGTGGGCACCTCTGCCTGGAACGCTCCTCCTCCCCTTCCTCAGTCAATCCCAACTCATCTTGCAAAGCCCACATCCAGTGGGCCCGCCCCTAACATTTTCAGGGCTCACAGCAGGAATGCAAATGGAGGCTCACATCCTACAGACAGAATTTAGACTTCTTGGACGCCATGGAGTTTCACATGGGAAATTTGCAGTGTAAGAACAAGGACTCCCAGCTCCAGGCTAGTGGCCAAAGTCCCATCTCTGTTGTTTCCCCATCCTTGGTTCCATCTCACATCATAAAAGGAAGAACTTGTGAACATCCCAGTGTGTATATAAAAATCTACACACACACACACTCACACACACACACACACACACACACACACACACACTCACACACACTCTCTGTGCACGCAGCTCCTCTTGGCCGCCACCCTGATGCCTAAGAGTATATGTACTTTCCTATAGTCCCCACTGGGATGACGGGCCCAGGGAAGAGGACTTCACGAGCCTTAGAACAAGGTTTGAGGTGCTTTGTACAGGAATTGCAGGGTTCAGGGTACACTGAGCATGATCTAGAATAGGATGTGTGGACTCTTTTAAAGTGCAGGCCCAGGGACTCTTGCATGGGGCTACGGGTGGTACTAAACCCAAAGATCCCTTTCTCCAAGAAATCTTCTCCAAGTGTAAACCTCCAGTGAAACTTTCACAGCATTCTCTAGTTCTCTTTGAAGCACTTACAGTGATACTTAAATAATTCAGAGTTTAATGAATTATTACTTAAATTGGTGGTATAAGGTCTAACCCCTTTACTAAAAAGTCAGTTTCACAAGGGAATCTTGTTTTGTGCACTTCTGTATTTCCATTACCTAAAACAGTGTCTGGCAAACAAAAGGTGCTCATTGCATATTTATTGAATGGATAAATGAAAGGAAAGCCGCTGAGACCTCTAGAAATAGTTTAGGCCTTTCAAAAACCGTTACACAAACTCTGTTTTGCTTTTTCTTGCAAATCTCTATTATTATCACCATCAACAGCTTTACAGAATAAAGGTTTAAATATTACAAAAGATTTTCTAACACTCTGATTCCAAAGATAAAGTCCCCAGAGGGGTCTCTAGGGACAAAGGGTTTAGGTAAGATTCCCAGGCACGGGGCCATAAAAATACGTACAGTGTGAATCCTATAACAGAAAGCCAATATCACACCATGCACAGCTTTTTCTTTCTGGAAAATTACAAAGTTAGCATTTAAAACATCAAACTGGAAGTGAAAAGAATAAAATCTACCCTTCACAGGACTGTATGCTATTCTACTTAGAGATCTTCATAAAATCTTAAGGGAAAAATCTTTTTTGAAAGAAAAACAACTCTGGGTGGTGCTTGAAAATTCAGAAGGCAGCTAGAAGCTTTGCCAATGACAACTGTAAGTAATAATATGGTATTAAATTTTATTTTCCACTTTCAAGACTAGATTTTTTTAAAACCAGCAGGTATGTGGAGTTATATTTCTAACAGACATTCTGAAAAAAAATTTTAATAGTTCTATTTATCTTGGTTGGTATGAAAACCTCGACCTTCAAAGGTAAGGTTTTGATTCATTGAGACATGGAATCCTTATGGACAGAAAGCCTGACTGCCTCAGTTTGGGGTTTTAGTTATTTCCAAGGTTTTTGTTCTCTTTTTTCCAACTTAACTGATCAGTGGGCAAAAATTATCTTCTAAATCTGAAAATCTGTTCTCACTTGAAGGTTGTTCTGTAATTCAGAATGGTCTAACAGAGATAATATTGAACATATATCAGTCTTCCTCCAAAAAACACTGAGAGACGACAAGGCCACCTCACCCTGGAAGCCACTTTGGACAATGACTATTATTTAATGAAAACTGTATTCCGAGCCATGGAAATTCAGAGTGCTACAAAAATAAGCTCTCTTTCTTTAGAATCTGCTGAATTTCCCAGAAGCTTAACAAATCCGTCCTGCAATCTCTCTGGGAAAGGGCAGACAGCAAACACCAACACTGAAGGTCTAAAAATAAAACCCGCCAAACAACGCACAGTGCAGCAGAACAGTGTCCCTCGTCTGTCTCACCTCCTGTAACCCAGGCTTCTCAGCCGTGGCTCAGTCCACACTTTGGGCTCCATAACCCTCATACAACTTCTCTCCTTTGGCTCCTACTTTTCATTACTGTAATAAAATACATATAACATAAAATTCATCATTTTAACCATTTTTAAGTGGATAAAGTACAGTGGCAGTAACTACATTCATATTGCTGTGCAACCATCACCAATGTCCATCCACAGAACTTTTTCATCTTTCCCAGCTGAAACTCTGTACTCACTAAACACTATCTCTCCATCACACCCTGGGCCTAGTCCTTAGTAATCACTTAGCTTTTTTTATTAATTTTAAAACACCCAAATACTTTAGGCAAAAGTGAAGTGTGAAGGTACGTGTGTGTGTGTGTGTGTGTGTGTGTGTGTGTGTGTGTGATAATAATGTCGTAAAGTTAAAGGGTCCAGGGACCGAGTGTGATCCTTCCTGCACATCGGTGTCCTGTGGGGATTAGGAGACCAGGCTGTGCACTGGACCACCTGGGTTCAATCCTGCCCGCGCCCATTGCTGACTACGGAATGTGAGGCAGTTTGTTTAAGGTCTTCCTGCCTCAGTTTCCTCATCTACAAAGCAGAGTTGATCCATCATAGCACTGTCATGTAGAATTAAATGAGTTAATAAACAGAAAGTACTGGGACTACCTCACACTTCCTCAAATCTAAATTCTGCTCAGCGGTGATCTCCAGGTCAGTTGCTGATATTTGGCCTAAAAATCTCAAGGCAGATCAGTTTGTTGCGGTAGAAATAGTCGATATTTAATCTCACTATCTTCTTCTTGTTAGAACCGATATCTAACTTGGAGTGTGATGTATTAGCTATGTGAATCTGGGTTTTGTTTTCACACTCGGGATCAGAGGATATAATCGAGAGCAGACTTGGACTGTGACTCGAATGTACGCCTTGTACACAGGCGTGACTGCTGTCAACTCTCAGCCAGGACACTTGAGGCTCGTGAATCAGGAGATGTTCCCGTTGTCCTGCAGGTGCTGAAACGCCAACTCCAAGCTTCACTGAACTCACCCTCTTCTCTCCCTAATGTGAGCCCCAGGCACATGGTTCCCCCTCCACTCTCTAAGCATTGTTTCCCCTTCTACCACATCATTTGAATAAGGTAATGCAGGGCCTGACAGATACTAAATTGGTAACTATTATGTAACATCAGATTTCACAGATTTGAACGCTGTCTCCACTACTTACTGCTTATGTAACAGGAAGTTCTTAGCCTCAGTTTCTTTGTCTGTTGAATGGAAATAACCATGGTGCCTGTCTCACATGATTATTGTGAGAAATAATGAGATACCAAATGTAACATGTTTGGCATGCAAATACTACCTTTCTTATCCATATGAATACCAAGCTTTAGAAAATACACTTTTATTGCCTTGACAGATAAGTTCAGCAAAAACCAAGGTTTCTCAAAGAAATGTCTGCTGGTGAATTGTTAAAATTTAATAGTATGAGGTATTGGTGCTGTGGGCCACTTCGAACACTATTCTAGAAAGAAACCTTCTAGAATTAAAAAGAAATGGTTATTAAGAATTATTTATGTGGTAAGAGCTGTGCTAATGATTTTGCAAATATTTTCTCATTCAAATTTTCATATAGTCTACGTAAGAGAAGGTGTAATTATTCCTGTTTTTATGGATGAGGAAAATGAGGCAGTAGGAGGTTAATGAACATGTCCAAGGTCACGGAACTAGTAAATAATAGGACAAAATACAATTTGGTCATGTTCTCATCTCCTGTGTGACATTGCCTCCATGATAGTGTTAACGGGTGAGGCTTGATGGTGCAGTAATGATAAATAATGAAATATTCGTATCAAAGAACTATGCTATGCTACAATAATGTAAAATTCATATATTGCCTTTTAAAGGAAAGCTGTTCATATGGTACTTGACAACTGAAGCTAATTTTGTTTTTTCATGTATAACACAAATTTAACTGAAGTATAACTAAAACCAAATATGTGAATGGTATTAGCGTTTTCTTTTCGCCCTGAAATTTGGTGATTATAAAGCTGCTCTGTGCAAAACTTTAGCTTGATTTCTGCTCACTAGTTTAGGCTTGAAGATGGAACCAAAACCTAGATATGTTCATTGTTGAAAAGACCTTCACATTTTGAATGAGTGAAACTGGTTGCATTCGAAAAGTCCGCTGCTTAAAATTGGTACATAACCAAATTATAACTTATAAGGAGAAAAAAAATTGCCTGATTTGCTTATTGCGTTCCACATTTTGACATGTTTTCAATGGTAGAAAGCTGTTCTAGAGAAAAGTCGGGGATGGGGGTGGGGTAGAAACCTTGAGAGCTCTGTAATATACAATTTGCGTCATTTGCTTTTCTAAATTGTTGTTTCTCGCCAGTGTCAATAAACTGCCATAAGTGGTTTAGCATGTTTGGTTGGCTGTACCTCCGCATAAAATAAACAACGCGTCTAGTATTCTCTTCACAGTTGATGACCGTGGGTGCTGTGTAACTACCCTATATAACCCTTAATGAGGGAATAATGAAATTTACCTTGCAAAGGTATCAAAAAACAAACGTGTTTTTTTAGTGCCTGGGTCCATGACTAACTTCCCAATTGCTCTGTAAGAATTTTATGTATAGGATGTCTTAAATTCCAATCCACATGCCAAACAAGCATTTTAAAACCCTTGCTCGTCTTATCTGGAATGACATCAGGGTGATTAATTTCTTCAACCTTTTAGGACAGTATCAGCTGCGATTCAGAAATTAATCAAGAGCGCTCAAGGTCTGAAGAAAATTCGAGCTGTTGAATTAAGACAAGATGTTTGTACTGAGCGCTACCAGGAATGAGGTGCTATATGTAGTAACTCGTTAAAAAATGTTGTGCATTGAGGTATTTACATGAATTTCCATGGGAATATCTTAGCTATATTTTTAATTTATACAATCAAGGCTTAAGAACAACAGGCAGCACATTGTGTGAGAGTTTGTCAGAGGAAACATCAGGTGGATTTAGAAGCACAAGGCAAAATCATTTTTCAAATTATGAACTCCATAAAAGGGATGGAGTTTTTGTGTTGTTGCTTTTTAAAAGGAATAATAATAATAAACAGAAAATGCCAATATATAGTACATTTGGATTATCTTAAAAATAATTTTTTTCGGAAAAAGAAAGGCAAAAGTTAATTACTTTGTTGTGTGAGAATCTTTGTGATTCTTGAGACTAACCAAAAAAAAAAAAAGGGAAGGGATTTTTAATAAGTAGGTTTGGAAGGCCAAGTTCATAGTGTCCTTCCAAGCTGGATAAATCAGGAAGAATGCTCTTTACCAAGAAAGGGATGGTCTTTTGGAAGAGAGGGTAATCAAGCTAGATTCCTTCTACTCGGCATGAACATCAAAGTTCTTGTGGTGGTTCAAAGAAGAATCTGCTTCCATACATTTGCCCAGATTTTTGGCACCTGGTTTGAAAAGATTGAGCAACGAAAAGCCTGGCTTGAATTTCATTAAAATTGAGTATTAAAAGCATACTCTTACAACTGGAGTGGAGTGGATGGAGGCTTTTGATTGGGACAGGCTCTTAGTACATGCATAGCTTGGAGGACTTTCTTCATTTGTTTCATCGGAAAACTTGCTGTTTTTATCTCTCTGTCCAGCCATGGCCCTCTCCCCACAATATGCTTTGAAGAACATCTAGCTCTCCATAAAACGTCTAGCGAAAGAGAAAAAAAAAAAAACAGTTTCCTAAACGCTTGTCAAAAATTTTAAAAGCAAAGGAATTTCATATCAAGTCTTTGTCTTCTCTTTCACCTGAATTTGGTTAGATGTGCTGCTAATGGTTAGGTAACAAAGAGTGATGATAAACGGTTGTTTGTTAAAATAACTAATGGCATCAGTGTGACCTCCCAAAGCAATCCCATGGAAATCCTGCTGCAGGTTTCCAAGGAAGCCTGCGCTTCCCATCCACTCCCAAGGAATTCGAGGGGAGCCACCCATTTTTGCCAGTGGTTTAGTTAGAATTAAAACTAATAACTTTTTGGCCCACTTCCTTTGCTCAAGCTGCTGGGAAGCACAGGCTTCTGTTGCTCAGCGTTGCTTGCATCTTCCAGATTCTCAGTTGGGAAAAAACGCAGTCTGCACGCTGGCTTTGGGCAATAGAACCCCAGCCATGATAATCAGTGCCACAGGTTTTCATAGCAGCCGCAAAGCCCCCGCAGGTCAGCAAGCTCAGCAGCTAACCTTTCTCCCAACAGCAACACAGGCACATTTTTCAACATGGTGCCAATACATCTGTCAGCCTCTGCTTCACTGTGATCAAGGCAGGGTTTTTTTTCCCCCTCCAGACGTTTTATTTTGAAAGTTTCCAGGTTTACGTAAAAGATAAAGACTGGCACAATAAAAATTCATATACTTTAATCTACATTTATCAGTTATTCACATTTTACCATATTTTCTCTCAATCTCTCTTAATTATTTATGCATTTTTACTGAACCATTTGCAAATAAGTTGCAGACACTGTGATACTTCACCTCTATGTACCTTGTCGTGCATCTCCTAAGCATAAGGACATAACCACGTTATCCTATATCCCCAAATTTGTCCATTATATTTAGTATGAATCCATATCAAAATTTTCCCAATTGTTTCCCAAATGTCTTTGGCTTCATGTATTTATTTTTCGATGTAGGATTCAATCAAGGTTGATGCATTGCATTTGGTTGTAGTAACTTTTTAGTTTCTCTTAATCTAGAACAGGTTCCCCACATTTTGTTTGTTTTGTGGTTCTCATGATAATGACTTTTCTGAAGAATCCAGGCTAGTTTTCTTATGGAATCTTCCACGTTGTAAAATTACCTGATTGATTTTTTTCATTGTTAGATTCAGGTTAAACATGCTTTGGTAATAATACTACATCAGTATTGTTGTATATTTCTTTACATACATGATGGTAGGTTGTTCCACCATCAGTGATGCTCAGTTTGATCACTTGGTTAAGGTGGTGACCACCATAATCTCTCCATTGTAAGGTCAAGTTCCCCCTCTGGGATTGGTAAATTACCTGCGAAGGAATACCTCCAACATGTGAATAATCTGTTCACTAATAACCTTTTAGTCTTACATTTTTATGATCCGTTAATCATCCTTGCTTGATACAATTATTACTTGGGGATTGCAAGATGGTAATTTTTCCAATTCTATTATTTCTTCTTCGTTTATTAGCTGGTATTCTACTACAAAGAAATTTCCTTATTTCTCTATCTTGCTCTTTCTCTATTATCATGAACTCATTTTTAGAGAATTCAATGTATTATGATTAATTGCTGTTATCGTTCTTTTCGACAGTCAACTATTCCAAACTTGGTTAGTGGGAGCCACTTCAAGAAGGCTTCTGTGCAACTTTGACATAGTCTCAGTAGTATCTGAGCACTTGTTTTCTTATATTATACTGTCTTTTTTATTTTCCCTGCCCTGGACCTGGATTTAGCTATTACTATGAAAAGTCATGGTATTTTATGGTGTGGAATGACGTCTGGAAATCAATAGCTGAACATTAACTCTGCTCATTCCTATTGGAGTGTCATTATTTCTAGTTGTTTTAGGTAGACAATGCTAGAATGTAGGTAAATTATGGGTTCATATTAATTCCAATTAAAATTAATATTATGAGCTTTTTTTTAACCTACTTTCTTTGATTTTATATTAAAATTTCTTTGACAGTTCCAATCTTAAATTTAGTAGCCTTATTGTTTGCAATAAAATTGGTATAATTATGAAAGTATTTTGTGTATAGTATAGGATAAATGTATAAATAGCAAATGAATATCATTTCATTTCAGTTCTTTGGCAACATGGGGAGACCCTGTCTCAATCAATAAATCAATCAATAAATAAATTGAATGGAATATTAGAAAAAAAGAATATATGCCACAGAGGATTTATAATCAGAGGAATTGTATTCAAAAGTTACTTTAATTATTTTCTCCATTTGCTTATGTCTATAATTTTTAAGTGGGTTTTATTGAGGTATAATGTACACATGGTAAAACTTGCCCTTGTAAAGTTCTATGAGTTTTGACAATTGCGTACAGTCATGTAGCCACACTACAATCAAGCTATAAAGCATTTCCATTACCCCATGATGTTTCCTCATTCTCCTTTCTATTCAGTTTCCTCCTCCAACACTCAGCCCTTAGCAACCATTAATCTGTCTTTTGTCTCTATGGTTTAGCCTTTTCCAGAATGTCATATAAATAGAATCATGCATTATTTCGCTTTTGAGCCTGGCTTCTTTCACCTCATATGGTACAATAGTATTGTGTAATTTAAAACATGCTGCTGTGCAAATCAGCAGACCATTCTTTTCTATTGATGGATAGTATTCCCTTGTATTGGTGTAACACAAATTTTAAAAATGTTTTCAGCATTTGGACATTTGGCTTGGTGTTTAATAAAGTCATTATAAACATTTATATGGACATATGTATTTATTTCTCTTAGGTAAATAGCTAGGAGTGGAATTGCTAATTTTTATTTTAAGGGTACTTTTAACTTTATAAGAAACTTCTAAATTATTTTCCAAAGTGTCTGTATCAAATTAACATTCCTATCAGCAATGTGTGAGAGTTCTAGTTGCTCTATGCATCCTTACCAGCACTTACTATTGTCAAAATTGGTTTATTTGTTTCTCTCTTTCTTTCTTTCTTTCTGCTATCATGATACCTATATACTGGTATCTCCTTGTGGTTTTAGCTTGCATTTCTCTAAACAGCAATGATATTAAGCATCATTTCATGTGTTTATTTGCCATCTCTGTGTCCTCTTTGGTGAAGGATCTATTCAAATATTTTTCCCAGTATTTTAACATTGAATTGTTTGATTTCTTACTGTTGAGTTTTGAGTAATTTACATGTTCTGGATACCAGTTCTGTATCAGATAGGCGTTTTGCAAATATTTTCTCCAAATTTATGTTTTTAACAGTGTTTTTTGAAGAACAAAAGTTTTAAATTTTAATTAAATTAAATTAATCAATTTTTAATGACTTGTCCTTTTTGTGTCTTATACGAGAGTCTTTGCCTAACTTAAGATGGCAAAGATTTTCTCCCGAGTTCTCTTGTAGTAATTTTATACTTGTAGATTTTACATTTAGGTGTATGATCCATTTTAAGTTAGTATTTAGTATATGGTACAGGGTAGGAGTCAATGTTTATTTATTTGTATATGGATATCAAATTGTTCCATCACCATATATTGGAAAGAACATCCTTTCTCCATTGAATTTACTTGGTATCTATGGCAAAAAGCAATTGACAAAAAAAAAAAAAAAGCAATTGACCACATATGTGAAAATCTATTAGCAAGTCTTTATCTGTTCCATTGATATATATGCCTATCCTTTTGCCAATACCATATCACCTTAATTATTATGGATTTATAGTAAGTCTTAGTCTTCCAACTTAATTATTTGTTTCCCAGAACTGTTTTGGCTAGTGTTTGCTGTTCTGGTTATTCATTTCCTTATTGTAATAATTTGATACTCAACTTGTAAATTTTTATAAAAATAGCCTACCAGAATCTTGGCTGATATGGCTTCAATCTATATATCAACTTGAGTAAGAATTGATATATTAACAAATTGAGTCTTCCATTCCACAAGTGTCTTGGCTTACTTTGACCTTCTTTTATTTCTCTCATCAGTGGTTTTAGTTTTCAATGCAAATATTTCACATATTTTGTTAGATAAATACTTAAGAATTTCATATTCTTGGTGTTATGGTAAATAATACGATCTTCCTAATTTCGATGTCCAATTCTATGTATAAGCTATATTTAGAAATACAATTAATTTTTGAATATTAATATTTCTAAACTTATTTATTAGTTCTAGTAGGGTTTTTTTGTATACTCCTAGGATTTTTCTTTGCAGATAATCATGTCATCTATGAAAAGAGACAGTTTCAATTATTCCTTTTAAATCTATATGTCTTTTATTTCTTTTTCTTGACTTATGAAACTGGGTAGGCCTTCCAATGTGATAGTGGGTAGGAGCCATGAAAGAATATATTCTTGCTTTGCTACTGATACTAAGGTGGAAAGCATTCAGGATTTCACCATGAAATAAAATATTAGCTGTAGATTTTTCAAAGGTGCCCTTTATAAAAAATCACATTCCCTTTAATTTCTAGTTTAATTCCTAGTTAGTGGTTAAAGATTTTTTAAAAGTCATAATGGATTTTGATTTCGTCAAATACTTTTTCTTCATCTATTGAGCTGATTTTTTTTCTTTAGTCAATTGATGTTATGAATTACATTGATTTTCAAATGTCAAACCAACTTTGCATTTTTGTAACAAACCCCCACTTGGTCATGGTGTCTTACCTTTTTTATATATTGCTGGATTTAACTTATTAATAATTTGGTAAAGATTTTTGCATGTATTTTTATAAAGAATACTTTTTTTTTCTTGTAATGTCTTTGTCAGGGTTTCATTTGGGTGATTTTTATTGAATCTCTAAGTTCATTAGCTCTTTCCTCATCTGTGTCAAGTTTACTGATGACCACATTGATGAAATTCTTCATCTCTTATATATTCATTTCTCATGCCATATTTGTTATTTACAGCATTTCTCTTTGAGTCCTTTTAATTTTTATCTCTATGCTGAAGTTCCCATTTGTTTGTGGTACACCATGTGGTACATCTTTTCCACTAGATCTTTTTACATGTTGGTCATAGTTGTTTTAAAGTCTCTTTCTGATAGGTCCATATTCAGGTCATCTCTGAGTCTGGTTAAGTTGATTGTTTTGTCTCTTAACAATGTGCTTCTCCACCCCCAACCCCCCTTTTTCTGCTTGTCTCATGATTTTTTACTAAATACATAGAAATTTTGTGTCAAACAGGAGACTAAGGTAAATAGCATGTATGCTTGGAAGTAGGCATACCTCCTCTTAGTCAGGTAAAGCAGAAAATTGAATCAATTTAGTCAGGAGTTGAGCTAGGTTTGAGTTTTTTGGCGCTTTGATTAAATTTTTTCCAGTGATGTCTTCTGCTTAGAATGCAGACAAGAGTTATGGAAGCCCTTTCTCAATATTTTGCTGCACCCTCAGTTTTCAGACATCTCTGTCCTCTTGTACTGCAGAGATCTTTTCCCATGGTTTTCCCTTTCCCCAGTGAAAGACTGCCCTTTCTTGTTCATCAGTTCTTGCTGGGTTGGAGTTGGGGGCCAGGAGAGTTCTCTGTTGTCCTGGTCTAGCCTCAGTCTTAGGTAGACCCTGTGTGTCTAGGCCTCAGGGGTGCAGTTCTCTGTCCTTCTTTACCATGGCAGTCAGCCAAACACTACTTTTTATCTATGGCAGGTCTTGTCTGGGAGAGGAGTCTATAATAGTGTTGATACAGGATCCAGGGCTTAGGACTGTTTCATGCCCTTTGCCAGGACTAGAGGGTTTCCCCCCGTTTCTCCTCTTTGCCGCAACAATGGGTCTCTACTGTGCCCTGGGACAATAGAGCTTGCTGTCTCTCCCTAGAGACTTTTGAGAGAAGAATCCCAGCAGGGGAGGGTATTTGTGACTTTCCTGCTGTGTTTGGCTGATCCACACCAGGATTTTCCTGGCAATTATTGTATGTTTTTTTTTCCCTGCGTAAGAATTTTAGAACCAACCTGTCAAGTTTCAGGAAGGGGAAACGGTGGTATATCTATCACTACATGTTCACACTTGCCTTGGCGAGAAGTGACATTTTTATGATGTTGAGTCCTCTCATTCAAGAACAAGGTGTATTTTTTCTACTTTTATGTCTTTTAGGCATATTTTAAAGTTTTCCTCACAAATATCTGGTACATTTTTTTTTAGGTTTGCTTTAAAGCACTTTATGTATTTTCATGTGTGTGGCTGTTATAAATGGTGGGAGTTTGTCCTATGCCCCCAAATCCAGGTCCGAACGGAATCTCGTGGCAGATTAGCACACCGATGTTCTGATTGCATAGTCAGTCTTTGATCCAAGACTAGAATATCTCCTGAGGTTTGAATGATGACATTTTTAAAAGTCCTCATTGAAGAAAATGTTGCCAGTGGAGATGAGAAGCTCCTGAGTTCATCTTGTTCTTCTTCGTCCACTCCTCTCACAGGTCCAACTGTGAGCAGAGGCGGGCTATGAAGCACAGTTCAGTGAGCAAAGATGGTTGCTTTTTGGCTGGTGGATAATCCTAATGGCTGCACACAGGGAGGGGATGACAGTGCTGCCATCCAGACATGAAGCCAGCCCTCAGCAGGTGGCAACTGGGTAACACATTTCCTGAGTTAATCCCATTTGTTGCTAGGTAGCCCCATCAGATTCAACTCACACATGCACTGGCAAAGCATTTTTGGTTCAGATTAATTGCATCTGAGACCCCCTTTCCTCAGTGACACTACAGGACTTCATATCTTGCTTTCTTTCCTTTTCCCCCTGGGGGTGACAGCCCAACCCTTGGAGTTAAGAGATGAGCTCTGGTCAGACTGCTGCACCTGGCCCTCCTCGAGCCCTAAGGTATGCCCAGGTCCACCTCACTTCCGCATCAGCCTCTGCTCCTGCAGCCCCTGCCGAGGCACCACCGTCTTCCTCAGCCTCCAGCCCCTCTAGCCAGGCAAGGGCTCTGTTTCCTCTCTTTTTGAGCCCAAGTCCCCGCTTTAGGACTGCCTCCTTCTCTGCTCTGTCCTCTGCCCCTCAGGGGTGTGGAACTTTCTGACGTTTGTGTACTCAGGATGTTTGGAGACCTTTCCTGGTACCCTGTGGCACCTCTTACTCCTGTGATGTACTGAACATTGAATCTTCTTAAATATCTCTTAATTCGTATCTTGTTCTTTTGTCAAGGTTTTTATTTCTTCATTTATATCTTTAATTATTCTCAAGCATCATTATTTTAAATCCGTCTTGGTTGACCTCCTAGGGGTATTGCTCATTCTTTTGCATTAAGTCCCTCAACATGGTGGTTTGTAGTCTTCTGAGGTTTGTGATTTTTTTTCTTCTGTTGTAGAGTGTATCTTCAGTGGAAATTCCCTCCCCACATACACATACCACAACCACAAACTTTTCAGCTTGGCGTTGTAGGACTATGCAAGTCATGTCAATTTGGTACTTACTTACGCATGGGGCAGATCTGGACTATTGATTTCCCATGGGTGATATTTTTTTGTATAAACTTATAGAAAGAGAGAAACCTTCCTTGGTCTTTCTTAAGCCAATGGGTAGAATTTTTCTCTTCTCCTACCCGTGGCATGGGCACTGGTTCAGGGCTCTGAGCCTCACACACCTGCAGGTTTGTGGTGCTGTGACATGAGATGGAGCCATTGCTTAAATGCTGAGATGCCAGCAAAGGCATGAAGCGCTTTTTACATATGTCATAGAATCGATCTCAACAATATTCAAAGGAGGTAAATGGCAACTAGGTAGTTCATGGTTCATTCATTTGGCAAATATCTGTTCAGCAGCTATGATGAGCCATGCACTTGAACAGACTCTGAGGTTTGAACAATGAGCCCAGATCCATGAAGTTGAGCCTTGCAAAGAAACAGCAGGAGCCTAAATACCCATATCGATGCCTACTGTTACAATCTGAGGCGGCCTCTGAAGGAAAGAGACACAGATATATGGGGCTAATAAGAAAGGAAATGACACTTGAGTTGACATATAAAGAAGAGGGAAGAAGTTAACTAGCTGAAGGTGGAGAATGTTCCAAGAGGAGGGACAATTCTGTGATTCCTACACTAGTAGTGTTTAACACCAGCTGCATAAAAAAAATGACCTGGGAAGCTTAACATTAAAGTGCCAGGGCCTCGTCCCCAGAGAAAGGGGACATCCTATTTAATTGATCTGTACTGAGCCCAGGCAACTGTATTTTTAAGAGCTCTTTGAATTGTGTATTCAAAGTTGTAAATACTGGATGGTCAATGCCAGCAGCACCAGCAGCACCTGGGAAATGGTTTCACATGCAGATTCTCAGGTCAGTCCCAGATGGGCTGAATGAGAATCTCTGGGGGCCCAGCAGTCTGTGCCCTCCTGATGATGGATGATTTTGGTGAGAACCACTGCCACAAGCACTCAACAAATGGTGGCACCCTCCTCCCCAGCCACCTTTCCACAGAACGGGTTTAAAAACCAGCATTTAACTATGCAGAACCTCCAAATAATATAGGAAGACCAATAAAGTTGTGTTCTTTTCCTATGATAACTATTTTAAAGCTTTCTTTTTAATTTTCAAATACTTTCTAAAGGGTTTTTGCTCATTTTTTGGTTGCCTGGGCTTTACTGGCTTTAAGAATATATTTAGTCTTCTTATTGAATAGTAAGTTTGGGAGAGAAGCATGTGCGAATGTCCTGGGGCAGGAGACATATCATGGAACATTCAAAGAACCGAGGAGGGGCAGGCTGGAGGAGCAGTGTGACTAAAATGAAAGGTGGTACCAAAGGGGACCAAGTCACAGGGAAAGGCTGAGCCGTGCAAAGCCAGGGACAGGCTTTAAGTAGCCTACTTAGATTTGCATTTTGCAATGATCAATTTGGTTGTTGTGTGGGAAATGGCCTAAAATGGCCCAGAATGGATGCTGGTCTGCAGGCAATAAGTCAAGATGAATAATCATGGGGACTTGCTGATGAACGTTTGGGTCCTTGAACTGAGCAGCAGGATCTCTTCTGGGTAGGATGCTGGATTGAGACATTTTGAAAGAAGGGCCATTGAACAGTGAGGCTGGTAAAACAGCATATGGGAGACCGGGCTGCAACCGGAGGGGAAAGGATAGCTGAGAATGAGGAGTAAAGCAAATCATCGATGTTCCTTGGGGCCATGTCAAATATTCCCAGGCCCACCTCCCTGAAATGTCAACTCAGTACATCCACAGTGAGGCCAGGAGTACTGTGTACATGCTCCCAAGTGACTTTGCCAATCAGCCAGTTTTGGGGACCACTGAAATGAGCTGGCTCTCAGGGCGGGCAGGGTGATGTTGAAAAGATGACTGATGTTGAAAAGTGACCAACTTGGGCAGGCCCTTGTGATACTGCCCAGGAGTGGTGATGACTAGCTAGCGCCGAGTGATGGGAACACTGCGCAGGTGGGGCGGGGCTGCTGAGGGGGGCTCTGCAGTAGGACGTGGGGTGGTTTCCACCCTGTGCCTCAGAGGACAGTGGGACAGCCACACAATTTTGTATAGGTTTGTCCTCTGGATGACTACATTATCCAAACATCTTGGAAATAGTTTGTGAGGAGGTCTGAGCACCAGAAACAAAGCAGGCAGCTGTTGTCTTTAAATAGACCTCCACACCAGCTGCAGGAGGGGAAGGTCCCAGGAGAGTTCTAGAACACCCTCCAGCCTTCAGAGATGCAGAACATAGCTCCCTCCCCACCCCCACATCTCTAAGTGCTGGCTGGTCATCTTCCTTCTAGGCATGCTCCTTTAGAGTCTTTGGAAACTCACTAACGGTGAGTTTGTGGGTTGTTTGTGAGTTGTGAGAATGTTTGTCTGGTTAATTTACACAATTTAGTGTGTAATCAGTTAATTTCCCATCACATAGTAAAATCTGAAGGGCTTTTTCCTCCTGACCTAAAGCAAGGTCTGGGGGATGAGTTTGCACAGGTGAGTGGTGACGGGGGCACAGGCAGAGAAGAGGGGAAGCAAGATTCAGGGACCAGTGTTGGTTTCTGGGCCTTTCCGGAGACACATGGAAGGGAGAAGGGCTGGAAGTGAAGGTAAAAGTATAATAAAAACCAGGCTTAGGGAACGGGGGAGCACGGACAGGGGCATCCCAAAACAAACTAGCACAAGTTTTCCAAGGGCTCGCGCAGCCTGCCTGAAATCACAGGAGTTTAGCGTCTCTGTGATTATGATCAACAACTTTGTTCCTTGGTCCCAAGGGCAAATCCAGGTTTTTGTGGGTCCGAAGCTTATATAATTTTGAGTGTCCTCTTTGAGAAAAAGAGTTCAATCATGATATGAAAGTGAATATTATTTCATAATGAGATAGCCAATTGCAACAAATCACAAAATTGGAAAACACTATAATTATTGCACTGTGATTTCCCTAAAATTATATAATATTTTAACTAACTTCATAAAATACCTATAAAATACTTTTTCCTGCATTTGTTTGTCTGCATATTCTTTGATCACCTCTTCATGTGATGGTGCATTTGTTATATCATTGTTTTATTGAGAGAAAAGAAAGATAATTTAGTATTTGCTTTAGCATGGTTGATCAAAATTTGTTTTTATTATTGCTTAATACCATTCTTTCAGCTTTACAACTTGTTAATGGTATTGTTATGTAAATTTTGAGGATCATTGTCAAATTTGGGACGCGTTTCTTTTACATTAGAACTATAAGATTTCAAGTGATTTCAAATTTTATTGTTCAAGGATGGGCCTAAAACTCTCTTTGAATTGATGACATTCTAAAGTGAGTCGATTCCCACAGCCATATCTTACTTTTTAAAATTTTACAATTATGTGAACATTTTACTGCACTGCTGGGGCTCCTTCCAGATAAGGAGTGCAAGATCCACAGTAAAGCCACCTCTGATTGTTCATATACTTGTTTCTTATTACTCAAAAAAAATAAAAAATAAAAAATAACATTTGCTTAACAGTTTAGCTAGATTGCCTCATTTAATTTGACTTCTTTTTTGAGATAGCTATTATTGTCCCCATTTTACAGGTAAGCAAACTGATATTCAGTAAAGTTGACTTTGGCTGAGCAAGGACCAGAAATGGACTGAAATTTCCTGGTATTATTCTCTCCCTAGATCCTGTATTCTTTGATTTTTCTCTTCATTGCTATGCATGCACTTTGCACCATTCTTTGCAAACCAAACCAAAATCTCCACAGAAATCCCTGTAAGTCTGCTAAGAATAAAGAATAATCACAGATATTTTATGGATTTGGCAAAAGAAGGTAACTACTTCTTTATAAGAGGCTTTCCACATCTTGACTTTGCGTCTCTGTTTTATCCCTAAGTGAGAGGGAAGCATCCCAGATTCAGATTCCAGAAGGATCACAGAAGTCCTATCAGGGTCTCAGCTATTTGCAAGTCCAACGATGCGAAGCCGAGAGGCCAGGGGTGTTTGGCAAATGTGATGTCTTAATGGGCCGGAGCTGTTTGGTGGAATTTGTAACCTACAAGAGATTTCAGACCATATGACTGAATGTTAATGGATTGGTCTAAGGCAGGTTTTAAAAATGCACTGTTTTATCTACTCAGAGTTAACAGATTTTGATGACTCTGGCCCTTTATTTTCTCTGTGTGTACATTACCAGGCCAAATAACCTGGCTGCATTGGAAACTAGTTTCGAATTACTTGCAGGTGGCTGGAGGCAGATGAAAGCTTCCACAGAGGTGTTCCTCTTGCTGTTCTCTAGTCCCCAGTCTCTCGGGCTGTGTGCTGACACTTGGATGCTTGTTTTACAATATCATTTGACAAGTGGGATTTATGTGTCAAAATTTCTGCCAAAGCCAAGAAAATGTCAGAGTAAGCAAAGTGAGGAAGCACGAGAAAGGGGGAAAAGGGGAGGGGGCTGCATTTTTAACACAGGAGTGGGTGAGTTGGACCGTGCCAGACCCTAACTCCGCCAAACACACAGGGAAATTAACCAGGCTGCCAAATGCCAGAGCTTTCTTCGGTGTGTTTTTGTTCAGTGCCGTTACGGCCTTTATCATTAAGGAAGCAGTGCAATAAAAGTGAGACCTTTTCCCTGAATGCATTCATGAAGACAACCTATTGGTTCAAGTCCAAAACCACTGGAGCCACGTTTAATTTGCTGCGTTTATTGTTCTGGGATCTGGTATACAGAGGTGCTCAGGGCCACAGAGACATCAGTGGACACACTGACAATAAGTGCAAGAGGAAAGGTCTTGTTCTTTCTTAGAATCTTCAAAATACCCTAGTTCCTAAATATTCATAAATCCTCCTAAGCTTGGTTGAACTTTCCCAAAGGTTTTTATCTTATGGTTATTTTAAAAAGATTAAACACACACACACTCGCACACACACAAATCCCCAAACCCTACCTAAAACAGTTAGTGTGTCCTATTAACTCCCACAGGAGATAACTTTTCCCTGACTCTTTCTTTTCGTGGTGTGGGGGAGGGAGAGGCGACATGAAATTGAATGTTTAAGTCCCTCAAGCCCTGTGCTGTTGCTCACCATATTAAGAGCAGGTGTGCATCACTTCATAAACTATCGGATGACGTGCAACTTTATTTACACTCAATGAAGAAGAATAATGAGTTATGCAAAGTCATTTCTGACACAGGGCACAATAACTTTGCAAAAAGGCACCATTCATGGGGGGCCAGCCCAGCCCAGCTCAGGGGCCGTCGTGCGTTAGCTCCAAACACACTCAGGAAAGAAGTGCGGCTGGGACACCATGTCATGTGCCAAATATAATAAGTGGGTTATGAACAAGTCACCATAAAACATGGTAACAAATGCTGTACTCTCTCCATTCCATCCCTCTGTGGGGATTAAGGGTCTCCGGGGTCCGAATCAACTGTCTAGGGAAGGTTTAGGAAGTCTGAGTGTGTGTCCTCCCCGCACCTATGAAAGACACATCACAGTGGCCATCAGCCTGGGGTCCGAAAATATCTAAGCTGAAAATGCTGAGATTTGGCCAAAGTACAAAGTATGTTGGTTCTCCTTATAATCTCTGGGTTTTTGTTTAATGGTAACCTTGATGTAACCTAGATGTAAAGCAAGAAGTGCGCAAATGAACACCTATGTTTACTCGATAGGAAAGGACATATACTGATATTTATTTGGGGGATGTCCTGCCTTTCTAATTTTCTCAGCCTTCCTATGTGCAACATAGAGCGTGTTTTCCGCCAGGATTCTGGGCCATCAAAGTGTCAATTTTTCCCATCTGCAGATGGCTAAGTAATTTCTCCCAGTGGAAATGGTGTTTATGGGGGAAATATCATGTGCGCAGTTGCTGCTTAGTTAAAAGAAATTCTGGGAAACATACCTGGGGCCCATAGGCATTGGAAGTACCTTATAAAGTGGCCCCGAAGCTGACTTGCTGATTTAGAAATTTTGAAAATAAAAAGATTGGGATTTTGGAAAACTCCCACTTTGTGTGATGTCAGTGGGTTAACTGTGTGTTGTTAACTGCTGAGAATCATCGTTTTATTACTGGTTTAACTAGTACAAACTGCCTACTAGGGGAGTGTACAGTAGCATAGTGAACGAACCTAACAGGCACAGACATTTATGTTTTCCTGAACTCTGTTAAGATGATCCACTGCTAAATAAAGACATTAATTTTACTGGCTTATATGGACTTGTTAAGTATATGTGTATGTGAAACTTAGAGAAAATTAGGTCAAGACATTCAATTAGCAAGTGCGAAGAGGGAAAGCGGGACGTTTTGCTCCTCCCAGTGAAACAATTATCTTTTGGAAATGATTATTTTTAATGTCTATGATAAGCAGGAAAATAGGATGTGGGTGACAGGGAGAAGGCACAGGCACTTGTATCTAAATAGCTCCGTAGGCTACTGACGTAGGCACATGACGGTTGGAGAAGGTAAGCGTGGGCGACGCTATGCTTGGTGGAGGTGGAAGGCGGGCGTTGGGGGGTTTACATTAATGGGCCCTCATTTGCTTGGTGCCCTAGCAGATGGGGCCATTTCTGAAAGTCATGCGAATTGGGTGGAGAAGGTAATTTGAGAACTCTGATATCACTGACGAATGGAAAATGAGAAAGAGGCTGAGAATCCAAAGATTAATAAGTTGTAATGAGGTGGAAATGATAAATGCAGTGGCTAATTGTTATGATTCTGTTATTTTCTTCCACTAAACTCAGCATAACAGGAGCAGAAAAAAAAAAATGGACGTTATGGGGTTAAGTAAGGATTTGCTGGACCTGACCCTGAGAGGGCATGGGGGTGGGGGGCTCAAAGGTGCTTCAAGGACGTGGCTGGAAGCATTGACGACATGGTCCAAGCTGGGTGACAAAACTGAAACCAAGGGACGTTTGGGAGGGTAGGGTGGGATGAGGGGGCTGGAAACTTCATGGAATAGACATAATTTGAATGTGAGAAGTGGAAGAATTA
This sequence comes from Indri indri, assembly GCA_004363605.1. Taxonomy (NCBI): domain Eukaryota; kingdom Metazoa; phylum Chordata; class Mammalia; order Primates; family Indriidae; genus Indri; species Indri indri. The sequence goes on from RJWJ010000201.1 coordinate 52,947, forward strand.
GAGGTAGAAATTGGAGAGTTTGATTTTACTGAGAGAATACACTATGATCTGAATGTTTTTGTTCCCCCAAAATTCATAGGCTAAAACCTAATCGCCAAGGTGATGGTATTAGGAGATGGGGTCTTTGGGAGAAAATTAGGTCACGATGGCTCCACCCTCATGAATAGAATTAGTGTCCCCACGAAAGAGGCCCCAGAGAGTTCTTGCGCCCCCTTCCACCACCTGAGGACACAGCTAGAAGGCGCCATCTACCAAATAAAAAGCAGGCCCTTGCCAGACATGGAATCTGTTGGCACCTTGATCTTAGACTTCTCAGACTACAGAACTGTAAGAAATACATTTCTGTTGTGTAAGGTATTTTGTCACGGCAGCCCAAACAGACTATGACAGAACAATTCCTGGTCGTGGCTGGTGTCTGGACGGTGGCCCCGGGAACGAACCGAAGTGCAGGGATGGAGGAAAGGTCACGGCTCCGTGAGGCTGGGAAGATGTCTGAGTCAACACTCACGTTGCCTCCTGTAGGATGATGTTAAGACACCTGGTGAAGAGAAAGTCCACATAACTGTGGGCGACTTGCTTGGTGCCTCAAAAGATGTTGCCCTTCTTGATTTTCTGTGTATGTGTGCCCAAATCTTCAGTTGATAGTGCTTTTAAAAATTCCCGAATCAAAAAGGCCCAACGGAGAAGACCCACGTGCCGAGGTGGCCTGGGGAAGTCAGGAGCCCTGGCCTTGGAACTGGAGCCACGGGGTCCTGCTGCGGCTCTGCCGTTGCCTGACTTGTGCAACTCTGACTAAATAACAACCTCTCTGGGCCCCTTATCTGTGAAATGAGAGGTTTGGCTAATGTGGTTTCCCAGGAATTTTCTGGCTCTAAGTCACATTCGGTTTCAGCAGATTATTTGTTTCTAACCCTTCCCAGGCTGCCGTTGAGTTGGCCTCATTGCTGCCCCTTCGCTGATTTCACTCTGCCCCCCTCCACTGATCCACTATGACTCTTGCTTTCCACTCCAAGATAACAGTCTCAATTAGCTCAGGATAATTTCCCCAACTGCAGAAACTATGTCCCAAATGCAGACTTGTGGCTGCTGATTCACACATTGCCAGAGGAGCGCTGTTTCTTTCCGACCGTTTCACATGTGTTGCCACCCCATCCAGACTCACAGGCACTGGTAAAGAGCTGGCGTAACCTGGGAAAGTGGCCCCTTCAGCTGTCATCGTGAGAGTCAAAGATGTAAGAGAGATGAAGCTTTGAAATCCCCACCATTATCTCTTCTACAATGTGAAAAGTCAGTTATGCACGGCCCTTCTCCTTGGGTACCTTAAAACTGAAAACATATAAGCACAAAAAACACCATATAAACATCATCTTATAAATAAATAAATGATTTAGGAGTCACCAGATATTAGCTAAGAGCACCCTTGTTGGGGCCTCAGGTCTCACTGACAACATGTATTTGGAGTTCACTTGTGTAAGGCCAACACCACGGGAACGAATGCGTTGACGGCAGAAAGAGAATGGGGTGCAAAGAGAGACATTCTCAGTGGTGCCCGAAGGAGCTCCCTCATTTACAGCTGTGCAACAAGAGGAAGCTTTGAAGACACAGAAAGAGTTGATGAGAGAGAGAACTAGGTGAGTGAAGTTCCACAGTATCTAGGAAAATGTAGCCCTGGGGAGGACAGGCAGGTCTGCAGAGGAAAATGACTCAGGTGAGTCAAAGAAGTAAAGATGTAATAAGTTATTGGATTTGCCCATTTTTGGGTCATTGATGACTTTCTCATGAGAGTTTCTGTGGAATTACAGGACAGGATCCAGATGGATCAGTTTGCATAGCAAATGATTGGAACAGAAGTGTTGTTTCTAAGACTAGACTATTCTTTCAGAAAGATCTACAGGAAAATTTGGTACTCAAGGGGTTGATAAAAACAAGAGACAAATTTGGGGGGAGAGTAAAACGTAGCCTGTCTTTAAAACAAAAGGGAAGAATTGATGGAAGCAGGGCACTGGCGACACATAGAAGGGTGCTATGGGTGAACCAGGAAAACGGGAAAGAGACGAGATCATAATCCCAGGGGAAGGAGTGAGGGGAGACAGGTGAGGAGAATTTGAGGTTGCAGGGATGAAGGATATCGGCACAGAAGTGGACACGAAACTGGCCAGTAATTTACAATGATGCAGAGAATTTCTTGAAGATTTCAGGTACCGGAAGAGGGAAGAAGCAACAGAGTGTCATGATCCAAGAGCTAGACTTAAAAAGTTCTGGAAGCAGATGACTCAGAACAAGTAATTTGCCCTACCTCCAAATGTGCTCAAAGATGAGACTGAAGACATTGCCTCACCTGCCTAACAAGGAAGAATTTTCTAGAAAGCAAGAATCGATTGGAGCAAAGGTTGTTCTTTCACCTCTTATTACCATTGCCTCTAGTTCTATTGCCAACGTGGAGGGGCAGGAAGGAAAAACATTGCTGATTCCGGCAAAGACTTCTGCACATATGTGACCTCATCGCTCTATAAGGTGTGTTTGACAGCCCAGAGTTCTGCTGGTGTGACACGGCCATTAAATTAGCTAAAACTTCTCATTAACCAGAAAATTTTACCTGCTTATGTCACCAACTTTGTGTATACACTCCAAGTTTTGGCTGACTGGAGGCTTATTTTGGGAAACAGATACAGGTCCACACCTCCTTATCGAAACAACATCTAAGTAACGCTCTGCTTCCCCTACTGAACCTCACACGCTATAGCCGTGGTCAACAACTTTATCCTCAGATATCTATTCAGAGACTTGGAAGAAAAAATATACTCTCATAAATTTTTAAGTTACCATCTAAAAATGTTTTCACTAAAACTGTAAATCATTCCAAAGGATATCATTTTCCGGTGTGTTATAAATGAATGACATTGAAAAATAGAACCATTACTTCACTCTTTGAAGGGTACTAATGACATCTAAATACCACGGAGATCATCTGAAAACAAACTTTTTATTAAAGTGTAACAGTAAGGAATGTACACAAATTACAAGTGTACATTTCCCTGGTTCTCACAGAGTTACCGCATTCGTGTAACCAGCAAACAGTTCAAGAAGTCCCCTTTGCTCTTTCCAAGACAGTCCCCTGCCCCAAAGTCACAATAGTGTCACAATGTTGTGACTTTAGTGTCATAGGTCACTTTTCTGTTTTTAACACCTTATGTAAATGGTATTATACAGTATGATTTTATTTTTGAGTAAGGCTTCTTTTGCTCACCATTAAGTTTGTGAGATTTATTGTTGGGAGTAGCAATATTTTATTCCCATTGTCGTATTGTATTCCATGTTAGCAACATACCACAATTTACTTATTACACTGTTGGTGAACGTTCGAATTCTTTTCAGTTTTTGGTTATTATGAGTAGTGCTGTGGTGCATATCTTTATACATGTCTTTTTGTGAAGTATGTAAACACTTATGTTTGTTATATATCTAACAGTGAAATTGTTGGGTGATAGGGCCATGCATATATATATTCAGCTTCATTGTCTACTACTAAACATTTTTTCCAGGGTATTCTTACCGAATTATATTTCGATAAGTACAAAATATAATTTTGTACACGAGAAGTGCATGAGAGTTTTAGTTGCTCCACGTCATTGGGTAGTGTCTGTCTTTTTCATTTTACCTATTCTGGTGGGTATAACATTTGAGCACTTTTTAAGATACTTTTTGGCCATTTGGATATCCTTTTTCGTGAAATGTGTATTTAAGCCTCTTTCATTTTTCTGTTAGGTTTGTCTTTTTCTTATTGATCTGTAGGTGCTTTTTATATATTCTCTAAATAAGCTCTTTGATTTACATATTGCAAATACCCTCTCTCACTCTTTGGCTTTCATTTTTACTAGTGATGACTTTTTATATAAAAGTTCTTAATTTTAAAGTGTAACAATTTTCAATTATTTCCCCTTATAATTAGTACTTCTTGCATCCTATACAAGAAATTTTTACCCACCCAAGATTATGAAAATGTTCTTGCAAATTTTCTTCTAGAAGCTTTATTGTTTCAGCATTCACATTAGGTATACAATTATTATTGTGTTACCTAATTAGTTAGGTAAAAGTAAATTTGAATTGATCTTTGTGTATTGTATGAAGTAGAAGATTAATTCCTTCCTGTTCCATATCTAATTTACCCAGCAATATTTACTAAACAGGCCTTTATTTCCACAACACTACAAGGCCATCTTTGTGATATGTTAGGTGACCTTATATGTGTGGCTGTGTTTCTGGATACTGTTCTATCTGGCTATTGTTATAGAGATACAATGCCATCTTAATCACTATAGATTTATAATGTGATCTGATGGTGTGTGTTCCCTATATTTATTATTCTTTTTCAATATTGCTTTGACTATTCTCCCCTCTAAATTTTTATTCAAAATTTAGAATCTGCTTTTCAATGTACACACACAAAAACACCCTCCCCAGCTGGGATTTTGATTGAGATTATATATTGATTTATATTGTGATATATATTATATATTAGATTATTTTAGGAATATCTTTATAATACTGCATCTTGTAACTCATGAACATGCTTATACCCACCATTTGCTTAGATTTTGTTCAGTTTTTCTCAATAACATTTTGTAGTTTTCGGTGCAGAGGAATATATGTAAATATATTCTATTAGACATGTAACTAATAAATGGTATCTTTTTAAAATATAATTTTTCCTTATTGCTGAAATATAGAAATAGATTTAATTTTATATATTAATCTTGTATCCAGCAAACTCATAAAATTTTTTTACCTTTTAATCTTAATAATTTTTAAATTTGGGGGATTATATGCAAGCAATCATGTCATCTTCTAATGATAGTTTTATTTCTTTCTTCCCGTTTATTAAAACTTTATTTTTGTTGCCTTCTTGAAATGGATAAGACCTCAAATACAGTGTTGAATAAAAAGGTGATAATAGATGTCTTTAATTTATCTTAATCTCATGGAGATAGCTTTCAATATGTAATAATTAAATATGATATCTGCTGTAGTTTTTGTACATACTCTTCATCAGAATAAGAAAATTTTCTTCTATTCTTAAATTACTTAATTTTTTTATCATGAATTAGTACTCTCAACTTTGCACATTTGAATTATCTAGGGAGATTTAAAAATTGCTAATGTGTAAGTCCTGCCTCTAGAGAGTCTCATTTAATTGATCTGGGATACTTTTAATATATCACAAGTAGTTATAGTCTGCAGGGAATCGTTGGTCTAAATGCTAAAAAATTTTCTTCTGGTTTGAGTAACCATTGTAAATTTGTTAGTATACAATCACAATAAATGAAATGTATTATAAATTTTGTTGAAAAAGAGTTCACAAACACAAAAATGTTTCAAATTGTATCTTTGTTTATCACATCAAAAGTTTTTCATACTTCAGGGTAATACATAAATATGGATAAGAGGTATACATTTCTTTCCAGATAGGTAAAATACATCTTTTTTTTTTATTTTTTTATTTTCTGAGACAGAGTCTCACTCTGTTGCCCAGGCTAGAGTGCCGTGGCCTCAACCTAGCTCACAGCAACCTCCAACTCCTGGGCTCAAGAGATCCTCCTGCCTCAGCCTCCCGAGTAGCTGGGACTACAGGCATGCGCCACCATGCCTGACTAATTTTTTCTATATATTTTTAGTTGTCCAGCTAATTTCTTTCTATTTTTAGTAGAGATGGGGTCTCGCTCTTGCTCAGGCTGGTCTCAAACTCCTGAGCTCAAACAATCCGCCCACCTCGGCCTCGCAGAGTGCTAGGATTACAGGCATGAGCCACTGTGCCTGGCCATCTCTTTTTTTTAAAGATGAATAAGGGCATTTGTAAAAAGGGGTAGTAGGGAAGAAGTGGCCTTAACCAAAGACACATTCTCAGGCAGATCAATATTAGGAAAGAATGCAAATATAGCTCAAGAATCTATAACTTGATTGTCTTAAAGCTTTCTTTGCCACATACCGCTAGAAAAATCTTTGTGTATCCCCCAAATTAGGTTAGAGGTATATTACTTTGAAAACTACTGTTTTATAGTGTACTAGATAATGTTCTTTTTCCATTCCAAATTAATTTCCCACCTCCCTCCACCCTGCTCTCTGCCTCTGGAGGCTGATCTAAGTAGGCGATATTGGCAGCTCTTCTTGCCCTCTGGCTTCTGGTTAGGTTTATTTAATGAATTAGAAAGGAGAGTGAGATCAAGGTGTTGATTTTCCAGGCTCCGTTTTAGCAGAGTTTTCTCGGGAAGGCTGACTCTTGATTCAAGGTCACCAGTTCCTCTTTGGCGGCCATCTCTCCATGACTTTCTCTTTCTAGTTTTTTTTTGTAGTCATTTCCTTCTCTGGTCACCTTGAGAAAGTAACAGCACCTATTTTCTATTGTTTCTGATTTCCTTATAACCTTTGAAAATAGCCTCTGTTAAATCCCCCTTAAATTATCCTAATGTGAGTGTGCCTGGCTGGTACATACAGGGACAGAGGAGCTCTTGCTGTGACTCGATGGCTTCCGCGAAGTTTGACTGGGATCAGGGATGTTACTGAACAAGTCTTCTAGTACCTCATCCTCTCTAATTAGCACAGTGATGATGTCTGAACCTCAATTTGGCCTCAGACAAACCTGGTATTATGGCTCTGCAATACACAGATCCCAGAGAAGGAACACTTCAGCTGACATCATTTAAAACTAATACAATGAGAACATGGCTATTCTGTTCTGGATCATTTCCCGCCCACATCTTTGTGCTTGGCAAATGAGGGATAATTTGACAAACACCAAAGGAGGAATGTCAAACATACACAAGACAATAAGTACATTCTTCCATCACTTTTCCCCATTTACCCCTTATTTATACACAATTCTGTTTCTTATTGTTTGCGAATTGTTTCTTGGATGTCAGTCTCCCCTTCTTAGCTAGATTGTAAGTTTCATGGGGACATAAACCACAAATTTATATTTTTTTTTTTTGCAGTTGCTGCAGCTTGAAAATTTTCTACTCAGCTCTCTTCCCATCAATCCATATTTTGCATGTCCAGTCTGGTGTTGAGCTCATCTAGTGAGTTCTTAATTTCAATTATTGCATTTTCTTCATTCATTCATTCATTCATTCAACAAAAATCTTTATTCGGCACCTACGCCATGCTAGGCATTGGATGGGTTGTGGGATATAAAAATGAATAGGGAACCCTGACTAATGTTATTAAATGGATATAATAACTGATTGATTTTAAAGATTGATTGCTTTAAAAGGACTGCATGCCCTTATTCACCTTTCACAAAACTCCATCCACCCTCACTGTGGTGGTTAAGATTCTTGGTTGAAAACAATACATACCAACTCTAGGCAACTGAAGCAGAAAAGGAATTTGTTGTAGATTACAGACTCAACCAAAAGTCTGGAGAACCAGATTTAGAAAATAGGCTGAGACCCAAGGAGGCTACCAGGTGAGAATTCAGGCAGAATACATGTGGGGTCACAGCACTGAAGAAGGACACCTGGCTGTGTCATTGGACTCTTGACTCTGATGTCGCTCTAAGAACTGGAGGTCAGAGGTCAGTGCTTCCCTGACTAGGGAAGGTGTTGTCAACTAGCTATGCCCCTGTGTCACACTGAGTCAAGACCCTAGGACCCCACAGTGACCATCTGTGGAGCTGAGTTTAGGTCCCTGCCGTTGCTGCAGGTCTGGGAGAACAAGGGTATTCAGGGCTTCTGAGAAGTGGCACTCCACCTCCAATTAAGACTCACACAGTGAAAGACTTTCCAAACATGGGAAGGGGCCCCAAATGCTAGGCAGCCAAAAAATGCTCATAGCTGTCCTCTCTATCCGTAACGAAGTTTTCAGGCAACACGCCGGTGATGGTATTATACCTGGGTAAACTACTCAGGAAGTGCTCAATATTTCAGACGCCCATGAAGCCAGCGTTTTCAGGATAAATATTAATGACTTCCTCAGGAATTTAGCTATTCAGGGCAAGATCATTAGCTCACTCAAATATTTGTAAAAATAGAACAGAGCACAGCTAATTCATTCATTTACTTCCATAAATATTAATTGACTACATGTTAAATGCAAGATGGTAGAGAGCAGAAAAGACATAGCTGTCCCACCCCCAACATCCCAGCATCAGCTTCTAGCCTAGTTTGGGGGCTATAAAATTACAAGGATCTCACTTCACTAAAATTTAACCCAGTACATTCTCTCTTTTTTCTGTCTCTGTCTGTGTCTCTGTCTCTCTCTGTGTGTGGTGTGTGTATGTGTTACTTAGTGTTTCTCTTGTTGAGGACACTAAGAAAAGGAGGTTAGGTTAACTAGTAAAATGCAAAAATTGGCCCAGTGTCAGAAAATTTACTATTAAAATTTTGGGTAAAAAGTACCCAAAAAACCCGAGAGAGAATCCTGGTAATGAAGACAATGATATAAAGGAAGAAGTACAGCTACTAAGCCAGAAATGCAAAAGTCACCTATGATTTTCTTTTTCCTCTACATTCAACATCCAATGGGTGCCAGATCTAAGACAACTCTGGGAAAATGCAACCAGTGCAGCTGCTGACAGGGGTCGCAGGAGCTACTCTGCCCTGTGCACTGGACCAGGCTCCTCATGCTCATTATTTCACTTGGTCTTTACAACAATCCTGTGAAGCAGTAGGTATTATTATCCCTACCTTATAAATTAGCAAACTGATTCTCTGACTGGATAAGTAGCTAACTTATTCATACAGCTAGGAAATAACAGAGCAAAGAGTTAAAACCTGCTGGCTCCAAAGTTGAGCTTTAACCACTGCTCTAGATAGCTTCTCACTTAAACAGCAAGAAGGAGAGTGTGTGGGATGAACAAGTCTGGGAGGGATTTCTTGGACTCGAAACAGGCATCTTCTCTGCAGGCGGCCCTGGGGTCTGGTTTAATAGGCCATGGTGGTTGGGACATTTTATTTTTGAATTTGCATGTGTAAACTTGTTCCTCACAAGAATGTTGGTGATATTTTTGGCCATTAAATGGTTGCCAAACATATGGAAATTAGGTGTTTTCTTGTAGTGAGTCCTGACTGCTATCTTTGACATCTTTATATAACTACATGATCTCAGTGAAGACACAGCCTAGAGATTTTGGGGACTGTCTGCAACTGGCTGTAGTAGATATAAGGTAAACTATAAGCAAGTGGGCTCCTGCGAGACTACTTTTGCTATGCACTCATAATCTCCAGTCTTTTATCTTATCAATGTTCCTGTTTTATTTGCAAATCTTTTAAAAATAAAAGAAAGGCTAAATCTTGGACTTGACTTTATAGAATACCACACGTGCCAAAGCCATTCCAAATCTTACCTCATTTTGAAATGCCTTTGTGGCCGGTTTTATTTTTCCTTCCTTTCCCTTGTTTTAGATCATTATAACACATTTTATAGGTCAGTATCAAACAGCAAGACTTCAGCAGTGTGGGGACTATTACTGGAAGTCATGCCAAGAGCACACAACTGTAATCCACGAAGTTAATGGAAATGAAACATTATGGCTGCGATTTTACATATGTGGAAATCATGAAAACTCACAAGCCCAACTCCTGTAACACAAAGAGAAAAGAGAACTGCCCCATCAGCTCTAAGCAGTTGGCCCACATGCCATTGAAGACTCCATTTGTGGGGTAGGGAACCCTTGGTAGTTCACATTTTAATAAACCATAAACTTTTACATGCACATTAAACACCAGAGGGCTTGCAATCATCTCACTATTATCTAGATCTATTGGATCTGCATCTATGCCATCAGCAACCAAAGTGCAAGACAAAAATGCTGTTTTATTAAAAACCTTACATTTTGATCGGATGAACACTCCCTTACGTCCCCAGGAGTATAGGAACATGGAAAATAAGATTTTGTGGTCCTGTTTGGGCTCACTGAATGGCTTCATTTTACAAGTGCAGTTTACACTCGCATGTAACTCTCCCATCTTTTTCGCTAAGGAGAGTGGGAAGGGAAAAAAAAACACCAAAAAACTGTAAAGCAATCATTCTCAAACTTCACTACATGTTAGAATCATCTGGAAAGTTTTTAAGAGTCTTGATTCTTAGGCTGCATCCAGACCAATTACATCACAGTCTTTAAGGGTAGTAACAGGGCATTTATATTTTTTAAAACTGCCCAGGTGATTGCGAGCCCAGGCTGAGGTCCTGCTGTAAATCTCACGCTTGGAACTCTTTCTTTCTCTTCTCCCTTTCTGTGTACCCTTTGTTCTCCATCACGGCATTCCCTAACCCTAAAATAAACGATTTCACAATAACGTGAAAGCTTAAGCTTTAAGATTCATCTTTTCCCTAAAGGAAAAGGGCCTTTTAAGAAAAAAAAAAGCTTTAGATGGAACACCTGATTTCCAGCACCACCGCACAGCCACTGTCCGACAGGCTGTGATGTGGATTTTCTCTCTCTTCAACCTCAAAGCACTTCAGGAAAGAAATGGCCTGTTAGGAATATTTCAAGAAAACTCAGTTGTTGTGGAAATATAGGGGCTAGGAACAAGAGCTACATTTTTAAGTATGTGGGCCACGGGCTGCTGCACCAGAGTCCCCTGGGCCTCAAGTCCAGATCACCTAAATGTCTGGGGCAGGAGATTCGTGAGTTGCATTCTAAAAAGCTCCCAAGTGATTCTTACATAAGCACATCTTGAAAACTAGCAGACCAGCATGTCGAGTCTCTGATAGCAGTGCCATCTGTGTAATATCCATTTATACAAAAGATGAGAAAATTATATTTCAAGAAATACTGAGTTCTGTGTTGATGTAATTAGTAGGTGGGAATGAATTTTCATAAAGAATTAAAATGCAACCGAAATATCTAGTTGTTCTTGAAGCTATTGGGTCTCACTGACAATAAATGTATTTGACTGTGTCTTTTTTGGTGGATAAATAAAAGGCTCTTGGATGAGATTTGCATCATCAAATCCCATGCACTAAAATTTCATGCTTCTATGTCAAAAAAAAATCTGTGTTTTGATACAACCTTGGCTGCTTTTCAACCGTGTGACCTTGGATAAATGACCTAATCCCTCTGTTTATCATTTTCTGTCCAATGGGGGCCCCAGTGCCTCACAGATTGTGTGGAAATTTAATGAGGTGATAGCGACAAGTGCTTTGTAACCTGTGATGCGCTGCACAAGGGCTGGCTGTCACTGCAGCTCCTGTTGTCCAGGCCCACGTCATCATACTGCACAGAGCTCAGAAAAGTTGTCGTCTTGCCAAGGCACACATCAGTCGGTTCAGACTTCCAGCCAGGCCTTGTCTTCTTTCAACTCTGCCCCAGCACCTACATTGAGGTGCTCGACTCAGATTTATACTGTGTGAGCAAGGGACTCAAAGCCATGACTTGAATTCCTTATGGGACAGGAAAAAATAACATTTAAGTATTTTGAATCCTCCTTTTCTCTTGTCCTCTAAAAGGAAGAGATGCTTTGTCATGTTAGGTCCCTGAAGTCTTTGCTGCTAAGGAAAGAGGTAATAAATGGAGAGGGTGAGCAGAGCGGAGAAGGCAAAATTGTGCTACAGGAGCCAAGAGCAGAGGCCGAGGTGAGAGAGAGGAGGGGCACAGGCGCCAGAGGGCGAGGGAGGGAGGAGCTGGGAGAAGCAGGTGCAGAGGGAGGCGAGGAGGTGGGAACTGCCTCAAGGAGTGGAATTCCTGGAGGAAAAGAAATGCTCAAGGAGAATTAGTAGGGAATTTTGTTTTCTAAAGATGTGTAATGCAACCTCTTTCTCCTCTCTCCATGACACCTTTGGGGACAATCTGCATTGCTTTCAAATGGTTTTCGCATTCAATCTGGGTTTATGTGTGCATTTGGTTTTTAGAACGTGTTGATGTATTGCATCTGATATAAAGAATAGAAAAATTTAAGATGGTTACATCTGTTAGGGTAAATATCTTATCACTGTTTTTCTCTTGGGTGTTTAAATAAATTACAGAAGCTAAATAAACCACCATCAAAAACAAAATAAACAAAAATTCACAAACCGTCCGTCAGGGCTTGTTAAGTGGATCAGGCTTAGCCGCTATGTCAGAAGTCCCCTCCCCAGGCTGAGAAGACATTCCCAGACTAGACCCTCAGAGCAAACAGTGTCTCATAATTCCTCTGCCTGCTAGATCTTTGGTTCCAGCACGAGGCACAACGAGACCATTGGTGCTCATCAAAGGGTCACAGCTTTTCTAACGCTATTTCCACCTCCCCGCCTCCCTGCCTCATGGGCAGTCTGTAGCTTAGACTCTTTTTCGTCATCACTGTGGTTTGAATGGCACTGTCCCCTCCAAAATTCATGGTGGAACTCAGTCCCCATTGTGGTGCTATTAAGGGGTGGGGGATTTTGGGAAGTGACTGGGTCATGCAGGCTCTGCCCTCGTGAATGGATAAATGCCCTTATAAAAGAGGCTTCAGAGAGAGTATACACCTTCTCTTGCCCTTCTGCCTTCCACCACGTGAGGACCCAGCAGGAAGGTCCTCGTCAGACATCAAATGTCAGCACCTTGACCCTGGACTTCTCAGCCTCCAGAACTGTGAGAAACGAATCTCTGTTCTTTACAGATTACCCAGTCTCAGGTATTGTGATACAGCAGCACAGATGGACTGAGACAGAAACAGTGTGATGTTGCTTCGACAAATACCTGAAAATGTAGAAATGGCTTTGGAACTGGGTAATGGGTAGATGCTGGAATTGTCTTGAAGTAAATGCTAGAAGTCGCCCAGATTGCCCGGATTGGTGCATTAAGGGCAGTGCTGGCGCGTGCAGGCGGGAGCTGTAGAGAGGGCCTCAGTTTCAGAGGTTAAATGGTGACCAGAATTTCTATTTGGTAGAAATGTAGATAGTAACGGCATTCTGATGAGGCCTTAAATGAAAGTGAGAAAAATCTTATTGAAAACTGGAGGAAAGGCCATCCTGTTACAAAGTGGCAAAGAACTTGGTTATATTGTGTCTGTGTCCTGTTGCTTTATGGAAAACAGTATTTAAAAGCAATGAAGTAGAATATTTGGCAGAAGAAATATCCAAGCACAGTGTTCAGGTTGCTGCATGTCTTCTCTTAACTGCTCGTAGTATAATGTGAGAGGAGAGAAACAAGTTAAACACAGAATTTATAATCAAAAGGAAAACGGAATGTAAAGATTTTGGAAAATTCTCAGCTGGGCCATGTAAAGAATAAAAAAAGTATGTTTGGGAGAGAAAACCAAGGGTGTGGGGCCAAGTGACCTTTGATAAGGAGTTAGTATGGATGGAAGGGAGCCAGATGCTATTCATCAAGACAATAGCAGAATGACCCTGAAGGCAGTTTGGAGATCTTCCAGGCTCCCATGCCCACCACTGGCCCAGAGTGCCAGGGCCTTGAGGGCAGAGCAGTTTCAAGGGAGAGGCCCAGGGCTGCCTCAAGTCTCTGGTCCCTGCATTTCAGGACAGTGGTCCTCACCTCCACCCACCTAATCTGTGGCTCAAGTGGGCCCAGGTGTGGCCAGGCTGCTCTCCTGGAGGGTACATGCTGCAAACCTTGGCAACGGCCAGATGGTGCTAACTCTGCAGGTGCTCAGAGTGCACGAGCTGTGGGGACAGGGCTACCTCCACCCAGAGTTCAAAGGATGCCCAGAGAGTCTGTGGCCCTGGCGTAGAGTTGCCACAGGGGTGGGGCAAGCACAGAAAGCTCCCACAAGGGCAATGCCTAGTGGAGTTATGGGGGCAGGGCCACCCCTGAAACACCAGATCTGTACAGCCGCTGGTGTGCAACTCCCCCTGGGAGAGCCACAGACACCCAACCTTGACCCATGAGAGCTTCAGGATGGGCTGTGCCCAGAAAAGCCACAGGTTGGGATCTCCTGGAGCCCTGGGGACCCAACCCCCACCCCAGTGTGTCTGGAACATGAAGTCAAAGAAGAACCTCAAGCTTCAAGTTTTAATGTCTGCCCTGTTGGGTTTTGGACTTACTTGGTACCTATTACCCCTTTCTTCTTGCTTATTTCTCCCTTTTGAAATGGGAATGCCTATCCTGGGAATGCCTGTCCTAGGCCTATTGCGCCCTTGTATTTTGGGGGCATATAACTTGTTTGGTTTCACAGACTCACAGCAGGAGAGCGATCTGCCTTAGGATGAATGATGCCTTGAGTCTCACTCATTTATGAGTGAGACTGATTTAGATGAGACTCTAGATTTTAAACTTTTCAGTTGATGCTGGAATAAATTAAGACTTTGGGGGCTACTGGGATGGAGTGAGTATATTTTGTATGTGAGAAGGATGTGAGTTTGTAGGGGTGAGAGGTAGAATGCTGTGGATCGAATGGTGGTGTCCCCTCCAAAGTTCATGGTGAAACTCAATCCCCACTGTGGTGGGGCCTCTTGGGAAGTGACTAAGTCACGAGGGCTCCACTCTCGTGAATGGATTAGTGCCCTTATAGAAGAGGCTTTAGAGAGAATTCCCCCTTTTCTTGCCTTTCTGCCTCTGCCATGTGAGGATGCTGCAAGAAGGCCCTCACCAGACGGCAAATATCAGCACCTTGATCCTGGACTTCCAGAGCTGTGAGAAACGAATCTCTATTCTTTATAAATCACCCAGTCTCAGGTATTCTGTTATAGCAGCATAAACAAATTAAGACAATTATACTCCATTTTTTTTTATCTACATCATACTGCACTTTTTGTCTGTACTCAAGTCTCCTTGGTTCCTGATCCTTGGCCTAGTCTCCTATTTGTAATTTACAATTTGTACCCATTTCTCAAACTTGATTCCTAACTCTCCTCTCTAGGACTGACTTCTGGCTTTCATTCTTATCCATGCTTCCTGTGTGCCACTGACTCCCTTGCTCTCAGACATTTCTGGAATCACCTTTCCTGTTCTATCTCCCCAAAGGCCTTATTTTCAAGACCAGGAACCCAGAGACTAGCCAACAGCCCTCGTTAAGCTCACTCCTGCCCCCAAAAGCATCAAGGAAAAAGTCAGTGTCCCTCTGAAAACAAACTACAGGCTGCTGTGTTTCCTAACCATGCTTTAACAACCCAAGGATCAGACTTGCCTTTTAAACGCTGGCATCTGCACACGTGACTCTCGTAACATTAGCCCTCGTAGGTCCCTCACGTTTCTGAAGCAGCAATGAATAAACACCACACACCCCCCCAGAAAACCACTCCTGTGTGTCTATGCTTACATATGCGTGTGTGTTCACGCTAGTGTATGACTCTATCTAGACTCTACATTTGGTGTTTATTAATTTTTTAGAGATTTTAATTAGAAAACAACACGTGTTCTCTGCTATTTTCGTTTGTTGATAAACTCTTCAATTCTTAACCAATTCTATTCAAGCTTAGCAAACAAGATTGAGGATACATTTTGTATCCCTAAAACCCCATCTGTTTTCCCATGAATTGAAATTTTTAAAAAAAGATAAAGAAGAGGAAAACTTCACCTCTGCTGTAAAGTTTTCCCCATGAAATGATCTAGGCAGTCACCACCTTTTCACTAGCATTTCCAAATTGCCTTCTGACGGCACAAACACAACACGATGTAGCTCGAAAGCTAATTTGAGCAAAACTATTTATAGTCTGAATAAAATACTTTTATAGACTTAAGTAGCATGAAAATGCACAGCGAAACAGCTGTACTTTTGTGATAAACAAGAAGTGAGTCTACAGGACTGGATCACTGATGCTCTTTACTACCTTTTAAAATCAGCACATTTTCACCATTAGAGCTGCTCGGATCCTTCCCCGGACGCCCCGCCTCATCTCAGCCCCTTCCCTGGGGAACGCGGGCGAAGGGGGATGCCGAAGAGAGATAATTGCAAAAACGTGGTGCTTTAGGCTTTGGTTGCCAGCTTTTCCCACCCCAAATAATACACTGGAATCCCAAGTTATGTGTAATTCTTTGTGAATAAAGCATAGAATTATTTTGAAGGAAAATGCACAAAGAAAAAGTGATTTGTTTGAAGGGAAAAAAAGCTAATTTTTCCTCTGTTGTCGGGATTATCAAACTTTTTGTTTTTAACCTCTTTTACCCTGGCATGAGACAAAGGGAATTCAATGTGAATTTGTTTAAGTCAAGTGAGCTTATTTTGGCAGGGTGGGGATGGGTGGTTTTAATGCTTCACTTTTGGCTCTGAACCATAACTCCTGCAGGTGTGGCAAGGCAGGGCTGCCGAAACTCGCTCATGCACACTCTGGTCTCATTTCCTCTCCATGGATGACAGTCACAGCCGCTCCATGCCAATGTGCTGAGGGTGACATTACCCATCAGCAGCATTTTACTATTTGGAAAGTCCTCAAGCAATTGTGCCACTGCCTCGGAGTTGCCTGCAGCGTGGCTCATGTGTTACCCGCAGACTGCGTGGGAAGCTTGGATATTCTCAGAGGCATTTAATTATTAAATGTTTAAAATAAAGACATAAGTTACCTTTGTCAAATCTGTTGCTGAACATGTCCTGAATTACTTTGGGTTTCAGGATAGTGCAACAATTCTGTGATGATAAATGAAAAGTGGATTTGAAAATGAGTTGCCAGCTGTTCCTCAAACACTTCTGCCCTTTCCTGCAGAAGGAGCTCTGTAGTGTGTAATTCAGTCCCTGTACATGGCTCTTCTAAGCCCCCGCTTCTATACTCATGGGCATAGAGTGTACTCAGAAATTTATTGTTTACCTAGAAATGTCTATGTTCCCGCCTTGACTGCTGCTCGATCTGTTGCTCAGTTGATGACTTTCATGTGTGGTGGAAATGGTTAAAAAATGTTTCTAAACATTTATTCTCATTGTTTTGTTTCATGAGTTCAGTGTTCACAGTAATAAATGGTTCTTGTTAAATGAAACAGCTTTGGGAAGTCTAGTGGAAAACAAGAAGCGTGGATGGGCAGACCGGCCCTTCCTAGCAGAGGCTGGTGCAGAAGCCCAGTCATCTCTTTCTTTCCTTTTACTGCACGACTAGTCAGTGCTCTGCAGAAGCGGACCCTGGGGACAGTGTGCCCACGCATGCCTCTGGGCAGTTTGGGGGCTCAGCCGAGGTGCAGTGATGAGCACCTCTTCATCACCTGGTTGAAGATTTATTCTCCAAGGAGAATCCGAGCAATGGGGAAAATAGAATTAATTAATAGCAGCCACATCAAAGTTTCCCCCCAGATTGGTGCTTAGTCCCTGAAATCAGTCTCCAAGCCATCTTGAGCACTCCGGAAGTGATGACCGGGAGATCCGTTCAAGTTTCTCACATGTTAGTGGAAATGTTTCTATCATGTTTGGCATTATCTCCCACAAACACATCAAGGAATTCCCTTTAATCAAATGTCCACATAAAATATACCAAATAAAAGAGGTTAATGGGATTCAGAAGGGGAAAATTATAAAGAATTGTCAAGAACATTCAATGCATTACTTGAGAGTGAGATGCATTACCTGGGCAGGGAGTAGGACCCACCAGAGAGAACATACTGGGCAGTTCCCATTGGTCAAAGGCCACATCTGCTCATAACACTGAGGTCCCGCCCCAGCCAACTGTGACAAAGCTCTGAGGCTGAGGTGGCCAGATTGCCCACGAGTGCAGTGACTCCACTCTGAGAAAATGCTGCATTGTACATGGGGGTGGTGGGATGCAGAGAAGCTCTCTCTTAAGCTGCTCCCCATCTTTCCTAATCCAGCAGTGATTTTGTGAATTGGATAGTTGTTTTTCTCCTGAAAATGTTTGCAAGTGTTAAGTATTAGTCTCAATATTTGAACAAACCTGTATCTATCTTAGAGGAAGGTGATATTGTTAGAGTGAAAAAAATGTCCTTGAAATTGTTTCCTGGTTCTTTTCCATTTATTTTCCTAGGTACCAACTGAAGACAAAAGGAACCTCTCCAATGGATCCAGAGTCTGTCCATTAGCATCCATAGCAATGATGTCTTTCCTTCCCAGCGTACACACATTCTTCCCTGGTGAGCAAACAGACTGGAAGGTGGCATCCTTCCTGCCAGCCCCACATGAAAACACATTCCTTCTGCTCTCTAAATAACCTTGATGTAGGCTAAGCTTGCCAGAGCCCATTTATAGAAATCCTCACTTCATGCAAATGGAATTGAGGAGGAGAAACGATTCAGAAATAGGACTGCAAGGGAAGAGCTCCATGAGGACCACCCTGAAGATGGTATAAAGATGCAAAATCTGTTTCTGATTTTTGGCTTCTAGGAGGAGAATGAGTTTTATTTAAAGTAGTTGCAAAGCAGGTGAGGATGGAGAGATCATCTGTGTTGAAGAGGGGTCTATCAGCATGGCTTGTGACAAGTTGTGACCCTTGTTTATAACTAAAATCAGATGTGTTTGCATACAAACAAAAAGTGATGTGCCTTTCTGTACAGTGGCTGCAATTGGGCAAATAGAAAGTAGAAATAGAGATAGGCTTCACTTACAGTCATAGTGAGATATGGTATATTTCTCTGTTTAGGTATTCTTTAATCTTTTTCATCAAGGTTTTTTTTAACTTTGTCCGAGTCTCGCATGCATTTTCTTATACTCAGATGTTAGAGTATTAAATAAATGTTCATTCAGTCAAGTTGTTCGATAGTATTTTTTAAGTCTTCTCTGTCCTTTGTGATTTACTATTTATTTTATCAAATATTAAGAGAAGGGTGAACATATCTGTCTACAGTTGTGGATTAATCTATTTCCCCTTTTAGTTCTATCAGTGTTTTGATTCTTATCTTAAGCTCTATTATTAGATATGTAAACATTTAGAATTAAGCTATTTTGAAAGCTTGATCCCCCTTTATCATTATGAAATGATAAAGCTTTCTTATGATTGCTGTTAATATGGTATATATTTTCCATCCTTTTGCTTTGACTCTATTTGTGTCTTTATACTTTAAGTGGGATTTTTGTAGGTAGCATATAGTTGCATCTTGCTTTTTATCTAATATGAAAAATCTCTGCTTTTTACTGGAATGTTTTTACATTTAATGTTATTGTTTTTCTGGTTGGATCTAAACCTTTCGTCTTGCTATTGTTTTCTATTTTTCCCATCTGTTCTTTGTTAACTTGTCCCCTTTTATGTGCCTCCTTTTGGATTACTAGAATATTTTTTATTCCATTTTATATACTTTGTTGGTTTGTTGGCTGTGGTAGACTGATGTTCATAGCCTTATCCTCAGAACCTGCAAATGTGTTACTTTATATGGCAAGAGCGACATTGCAGATGTGATTAAGCTAAGAATCTTGAGATGAAGAGATTATCCTGGATTGTCTGGTGGGCCAGAAGTAAACACAATGGTCCTTATAGTAGGAAGGCAGGGGGTCAGAAAAGAGATAATATGCTACACTGCTGGCTTTGAACAGGGAGGGACACAAGCCGAGGACTATACGCTGAATCTAGAAGGAACAAAATGCAAGAAAATAGATTTTCCCCAGAGCCTCGAGAGGAAATGCTGCCCTGAGGATCCATTTTAGACTTCTGACCTCCAGAATTGTAAGAAAATAAATTGGGTTGCTTTAAGCCACTAAGTTTGTGGTAATTTGCTACAGCTTCAATAGGAAGCTAAAACACTAGCTACACATTATCTTTTTCTCAGTTGTTGCATTAAAGTTGATGGTGTATGTCTTTAACTTGTTATAGTCTACCTTCAAGGGCTATTACAGAAAGGTATAAGAACCTTAAGCTGTCTACTTCCATTTTCCCTCTCCCAGTCTATGTCCTGTTGTTGTTTTGCCTTCTAATTTTACATTTGTTACAAATTTCACCATACATTGCTATTAATTTTACTTTAACATATTTGAAATTTTTAAAAAAGTTTTATGCCTACCTGCCTACTTCCTATATCCAGTGTTCTTCATTCTTCCATGTGGATCCGTATTTCCCTCTGGAATTATTTTCCCTCTGCCTGATGGACTTTATCATTTCTTGCAAGGCAGGTACACTAATGATGAATATTTTAAGTTTTTAAATGCCTGAAAAAGTCTTTATTTTGTCTTCATTTTTAAAAGATTTTTTCTCTCAGAATTTCTCTCTCTTAGAATTCTTAGAATTCCAAGTTGTATTCTTTTTTATGAGAAATATGCTATCATCCCCAATATGAGTCAAATTGCTTCATTGCATGCCTAGTCATTTTTGATTGAATGCAGACATTGTGAATTTTACATTGTTGGGTGCTAGATATTGTCAGAGAGTGTCACCTGCAAACAAGTGAAGGAGAGATTCTAGAATGAACTGTGTGTTGCTGGATTGGATTTGGAGGTATTTGTATGAACTCATGTTGTTTAGCAAATGGATGAGAGAGAGAGAGAGACATACATGAGTTAGTACACATACATATATTTCTATGCTCTGGGATCTAGAAGCAGTGACATCCCCACAGCAATGACCACAGCGAGATACTGACTTCTAAATACCTTCTCCGGTAAAAGGAATTAGGGTTCCTTAGGCAATGGTCCCCAACCTTTTTGGCACTAGGGACCAGTTTCATGGAAGACAATTTTTCCATGGACTAGGGGAAGGAGAGTATGGTTTGGGGATGATTCAAGTGCATTACATTTATTGAACACTTTATTTCTATTCTTATTACATTGTCACTTGCCCCTCACTGATAGGGTTTTGATGAGTCTGCAAGCAATTGATTTATTATGGTCTCTGTGCAGTCAAACTTCTCTGCTAATGATAATCTGTATTTGCAGCCACGTCCCAGTGCTAGCATCACTGCCTCAGATCCACCTCAGATCATCAGGCATTGGATTCTCATAAGGAGTGCGCAATGTATATCCCTTGTGTGTGCAGTTTACAGTAGGGTTCACACTCCTATGAGAATCTAATGCCGCCGCTGATCTGACAAGAGGTGGAGCTCAGGTGGTGATGTGATCGATGGGGAGTGGCTGTAAATACAGACGAAATTTCACACTGCCCCCGCCCCTTACCTCCTGCTGTGCTGTCTGGTTCCTAACAGGCCACAGACCGGTACTGGTCCACGGCCTGGGGCTTGGGGACCACAGCCTTAGGGAACTGGTGGATCCAGGGCTGGCAGGAGAAGTATGAAATGAATGAGACTGGAACATTTTGTGGTGTCAGAAAGTAAGGAAGTTTCAAAGGGACACAGTAGCAACAAGGAAAACTCCCAATGGCCAAAGATGGAACAATTTGAGCAATAACATAATGATAGTATATGCTATCCAAAGAATAAAATAAATGTCCATGAGCCCATATTGTTATAAATAAATGATTGAATAAATAAATAAGTGAGAGACAAAGGATAGCACTTACAGAATTATTTAAATTAAAAATGTGGATGGAATAAGGCAAATAGGAAATCACCATTAGAATACCATAATGATAATTGCTTCAGGCAATCACCAGTGAGTGTCAAATTCATTGGCAAAAGATTACGGAGAAACAGGATATTTGCACAGACAAAATCTGTATTGATTACAAAGAGAAAAGTAGTGATTTTAGTATGGAGAAAACTTGTGGACACAACTTTAACCAAACGATCAAGGTTATCATTGCCAGTAACAAAACTTACTGAAATCACATATTCCCAAAGAAAGGCACATCACCACCTCTGTGGCATTCTTCTTGCCTAATCCGTAACTCTCATTTAATCATGAAAAAGCATAAGACAAACCCAAATTGAGGGCCATTCTCCAAAATCCCTGACCATAGTATTAAAAATGTCAAAGTCATGCAGGACAAGTAAAGACAACTGTCACAGAGACATGACAAACTAATGCAATGTATTATCCTGGATGGGATGCTGGATCCAAATAAACATACTAATGTGAAAACTGGATGAAGAATATACTGGAACTGTTGGTGCTATCTTTGTAACTCTTTTGTAAGTTTAAAATGATTGCCAAAACAAAAAGCTTTTCAAAAGTTAAAGAAACAATTTAGTGAGGAAAGTGGCATTATTTTATATTTTTGAAAATCTATCTAATGAATGCGTTTAATGGGAGTCAGATGGATTCTGGATTTTATATTTGATCTGCTGCAGTGCCATGTGTCATGTAACCCCTGGAAAACACAACTGGGCACTTGTGAGAAAATGAGAGTGAAAAAGGCCAACGATGGTATTATTATGAAAGCAGTTTTGACTTTTTGCATTGGTATAAAGGGTCTGTGGATCCCCAGGTCCTGGAACACATTTGAAAATCACTGAGTCGGAGTAACACTTCTGAGTTCTCTTTACTGCTTAAGGATATTGGTGAGTTTACGAGAGACACTGGGCTTCTGCTTTCTTTGCGGGGAGTTGTCTGCTTGCTGAAAGCTTATGTATTGGGGTGGGTGTTTAATTTGGAAGAATGTTATCAAGCCCATTTTTGGCTATATCTAAACTATATGGAACAAATAGCTTTGTTACTACAAAATCAGACCTTTTGATCTCTCTTCACAAGAGTCCTTCTCTATCTTTCGATTAGTTCAGAACTTGGCCTGGTATCAGGGATGTTATTTTCCTCCTACATTCGTGATAGGAGCTTGTGTAACTCACAGTGGAAGGATAAATAAGTACAAAATGGCAATAAATAGGGAGCAATGGAAAAAAACAGTCCAGGGAATTCAGATTGACCAGAGAAATCCTTGTATGCTCTCTCTGAGCTCATTCCAGCCCAAAGAATGGTCTGTTCTTCGTGTGATATTTGTAATGCTAGATGTACTTAGGTTCAAAAACATTCATAATAAAGTAAATGGCTATCATATGTGTGCAGTTCTAAGTCTTTTCTTTCTCCCATGAAAAAAACTCAGCTACTCATTTTCACTCTGAAGTTCATATTCATCTGCCTCTTGTACTAAATTCTAGGGAAAGATTGCTAAGCCATTTCAATATGGCATCCTATGAGAAATGAAGCCCTGGCAACACAGACGTTTAGCACCTTCCAAACTCAGAAGATAGCCGCTACCCACATAGTCACTCATTAATCACATGTTTCCAAATCTTGCTCTGTGGCTGAATTTTTGAGGTACCTCTAGAGCTAAGCTTGTACAATCTGTTTCTACTTTACTGTAATTCCTCTTTGTACTCCACTAATCCAGAATTTTACATAATTTAAACACCACTCCTATGATTCTTATTTAATAGAAAATTGAAAATCATTTCCGTATTGAAAATGTTTGGGGCTGTTCAGATTAAAGTATTTGATTTTCAGAGCAGTTTTTTGTTTTTCAAGATGAGCTGAGAGAGCAAAGGTTCTTTCAACTTGCCTTTCATTTTCAAGAATAGCAAGTCCCTTTAATATAAAGGCCTTTGGGGTTTTTGGTCTAAGCCTATTGAGAATTGTCATTTCTTCCCTTAATTTCACTTATAAATAATACTATTTTGTTCTTTGTAAAAAAAATTGGATTTCTTTAAGAAATATTCTGTAAATTAAATTCCTTATAATCTAGTCCTATGGTTTGATGATGACCTTTTTCTACAAAAGAAAGACATGTGTAACTGCTGTTTAAAATTAATTATAAATAATTACAAATAAATAATGTTGCTGACGTGTACAACTCAAGAGACACTTAGAAAACACATCCATACAACCCTGATTTTGGTGAAACAAATAAATTTCCGTATCCTCATTTCTGAGGCACAGGGTTTCTTATATAGTCACCTGTTTAAAGGTATTTAGAATACTTCTTAATTTTATGCTGGATTTAAAAGCTGAAATTTTAACTTTCAGTTTCATTTCAAGAGTTTGATTTAAAAAATATTACTAACATTTTATATGCAAAATTAAGATACTTCCATATACCTTTTCATGCATCTCAAATTTGTGGGGATTTTAGAAATGATCAGTATCAGGTTACCAAATCACTTGGAACGTGTGTTAATCAGTCATTTTCTTCCTCTAACTGTCAAGCTAATTCTGAAGATCATGGAATGTACACACACACCATACTTTAAATGCATAAGCTAGCTTCTAACTTTTTATAAAGATTCTTTCACTTTTAGTTTTTTCAGTGCTAGCAAGTAGTATTTTCCCATTACCAAATCCCCAAGCACAACATTGTTTCATTGTCAAAGAAAATAACATCTTTTGGAGCTCTAAATATTCTGTGAGGACAAATGGCTTTTCTAAAGGAGACTACCGACCATGCGTTAAATGACGGCATTTCAATGCACTTATTTAATTGTTGGTTAAAAACAGACTCAAAGTTAAACAACTTGAGCAAATAATAGGCAATTGAAGTTGACCATTTTAAAACAGGGACAATAAGCATGAAAAATCAAAATGAACGCATTGCTGCAATTTTGTGGACAATGTGAATGAAAAGCAGGTCACCACCATTCTGCTTTAATTTAAATGAATGCAATGTTTTCATTGTCTCAAAAACCAGTTTTATTCAATAACATTTGCGATATATTTTTCTTGGTTTGTGTGACTATTTGGAAAAGCATCACTGGGAGTCGTTGGCTGTGGAAAAGACAATTCACTTAGCCATTCACTGGCTGTGTAAGGTGGTGGAAAACAGATTTCTCAAGATGAATTGTTATCAGTCATCAAAACTATCTAGTGCTTCTCTTTAGACTAAATTTATATGCATATTTGTATTCCAAGATGAAATCTGGACAGTGACTGATGGCAGGGAAACAGGATAAGATCTATTTTCACACCGGATTTGTTTTTCCATTTAGGTTTAGAGCTAAATATTTCCAAGAGCAGTTTTCATCAACTTAGATTGGACCAAAAATTATGATCACAGACCACAGACCCTCTACCATCCAGATGGCCTCTCCTATCAATTAGTGTAATGGGCTATCAAATTTTCTATTTGATAGGCAGCCAGAGAGTGTACCTGCTCCATTCCTACCCACTTCCCACACTCCCTCACCCTCACCCCCGCCAAGACATGATAGAGCAAGTGTCTGTCTACAATAGCAGTTATTAGCAAGTCTAACAGAGGGAAGAAAACCCATAGGAAGCTAAGCAAAGCCACGCGCTGCAATAGGACGATGCCTGCTTCACTTGGGGCAAAACCAGATGCGTCCTTATACCTCTTCAGTCCTGCTTCAGCTCTCATTGACGCTAAGTGTGAGCAGCGAAATGGGTGACCTTGAGCACAAGCTTGTTAATGATAGGAAAAAAGAAATTGTAAATATTTTATGAAAACACAGGTCTCAGTCCTTTGGGGCTTTGAGAAAGTAAACGAGGAAGCTGGCAAATGACAGAATATCTTGAGAGCACGTTGAAAGAATTTTTAGACTCTTGGGATCAGAGGCCCTTTGGGGAATGTTCGGCTGTTGTTCCCTTCACACAGAAGCAATGGAAGGCAGTTTGGACTCCTGAGTATTCCAGAACCCAGGGAGAGTCATAGCTGCCACTGCCGCTACCAGAAGGCCGCAGAGGTGAAGGCAATAAAGGCAGCAAAAGTAAAACCTACAATAAATATCTGGCCTTCTGTTCCTCAGCCTCCTCCCCATGCGGGGCTCTGAGCCTCCCCCCCTACTCAACGATGGGCCGAACCTGCCTTCACTATCATTTTCATCCTTCATTCAGCTGTCTTTGCTTTCTGCTGAATATTTTTATGAACCCCTCAGGGATAGTAACTCACTTTGAACCTGAATAATTATTAGATAAGATTTAAATATATAGAGTATGGTTGACTTTATTTGAACACATGCGAGTGGTGACTACTTTCTTCTCCCTTGGTTGGTTCACATCATCCTAGCTCTTCTAGCAGTAAATGTGAAAGATTCCAAGAGTTATAAAAGGAGAGAAAAAAGGAATACAGAATCGGGGGTTCAGAGGTATGGTGAGGGGAGTGGCAGGAAAATAAAACTCAAGAAGGCACAGAACTCAACAGACATAGATGGAGACCCTGGTTTGATAACCAAACAAATGCAAGGTGGCCTGAAATGCTGTGTCCAAAGGAAGGCAGGGAGACCCTAGAAAACATTTTTAAACTGTATTTCTCAAAATTACTTTTATTAGTAATTTCAATGATTTACAACTTCAGGGAAGCAAAAGCAAGTTCAGCCCACCTGTCACTTGAGTGACTGCAAAGACCATTTCCTGCCCCTCTGACTACGTAGCTGCCTCTCTTCTGTCAGTAAGCGCTTGTGCACACCAAGCCTTACCTTCTGATGCACTTTTGTTCCAGGTATCCTATCTATGCAATTCATGCAGGCAACTTCTGACTGCACCTGTCACATTTTTATCCAAGCTAAAGGGAGAATTATAGCCTAAACACGGCGCAGGCAATTTCATGAACTTGTTTCTTAAAAGTGGTGAATAACTGGATAATGAAAGATCTTGGAGTCCTTGTTTCAACTCAGCACATTACCAAATTGAGTGCTGGAAGGGGAGCCTGGGGAAAGGAGAAAGGAGAAAGACCATGCAATGGGAGAAATCACAAATACCTGGGCAGGTAAATAAGCTGCCAGTTCATTGTAGAAGGAAAAACGTAAGTTGTGAAACGATAAAGGATAATTATGAAGGGAGGCAGAGAAACAGTACGTGGGAGAAAGCTCGTAATAAGAACCAGAACAAATGAAAACAGGTCACAACTGGCTAAGCAGATGAAAAGAGAAGAATGGAAAAATAAAATTGTTTTTTAAAAAGACAATTATAGAGAAAAAGACTCTTCCAACCAACCGCAAAGTTAAGAAACACAAAAGCAATGAAAAGGTATCTTCAGAGCAAAAAGGGGCCCCAAAGTCTATTGCAAACTGAATGACAGAGACAAGAAAAACTATAACCTGAAAGAGGAAAAGAAGGAGACAAAACATATGGGGCAAGTTAATGGACCCAGAAACACATGAGAAAACGTTATAAAACAGGCCTGTTTTATTCAAACATTAATAAAAGAACAAGCCTGAGAGTAATAAAATATTAGGTATCGTCCCATTACCTGTTAGTCTGTCTCTGCTGGTGGCTTCAGCATTTCCACTTTTTGAATGATAACCTCCTGTCTTTGCCATTCCTCCCACTTTTTAAAGACCTCCTCCCCAAGAGACAACTTATTTTATTCTTGTAGAACCAGGTTAAATAATGGCTCAAGGAATCTGTGTTCTGAGAGTTTACTGAGAAAGAAAATGTGCAGTTCCGAGCGTCCTCCAAGTTGAAAAAAAATTAGAAGCACTAGATCAAATGGCGGTCAACCACCCAGACCCAAATAGGTTTATATCTGTAATTGGGAATAAAGGCTATTTACAGGGTTATCAGAGGACAATATGAGATCATATACTTAGAACACTATCTGGCATCTAGCACCTCCATAATAAATATTAGCTGTTATTATTAGCAAAGTAAATTTAGTTTAAATCACCCAAATCAGATGGCTCTCTTAAACAACTGAGGTATGAAGCCAAGGATGTATGACCAGAATGTAGAGCTTGACTTGCCATGACCCCCATGCTAGAAGACTGGAAGATTAAAAATGTAATCTCAGGGGGTAAAAAAAATCCAAGAAGAATCCAAGGACTTACTTAAATCATTGTACCACAAATTTCCATTCCAGACAAATTGACGCTGTGTTATAGTGAGGAAAGGATTGGACTATCAAACTCTTAAAATAACCCTTGAGGCAACATGAGCTTGCTCAACGGAAAATATTTTCGAATACATTATTGATAAATCCCCGATGTACTTAAAGAGTTAAGAAAGCATGAGGCTAAATAATTAGTTGATATAGCCCACTGAGAATTTCAGAGGGCCTTTGAAAAATTTCCACACAATCTATTTTCAAAGTCTGGTTATGGTGTAGTGAAATATTTTATCTTGTACAGTGCATAGAGATAGGAAACGAAAATCCACTCTTCTGAGTGGTCCTCCAGCAGGGTGGGGGTAAACTGGATATGAGTGAGCATAGTTTGGGTTGTCACAGCCATGGAAGTGCACAGACATCTAGGTGTGGGGACCATGGATGCTATATATCCTGTAATGTGTGAAACAGTCCAGTATGATAAAGGACTGTCTTGGTCCAAATACTGAAAGTAGTCTGGCGCCATTCCCCCCACCCTTTGAAAATCACTGAGAAAGATAAGATGGGGTTGCTTTTTCTTCAAACAAACCATAAGAGGTTCTATCACTCGAATTGTGTCTTCCTTGGTACGAACTGGTCTGTGTGGTGTTTACGGTGCCTGTCTTGGAC
Source organism: Indri indri (assembly GCA_004363605.1). NCBI lineage: Eukaryota > Metazoa > Chordata > Mammalia > Primates > Indriidae > Indri > Indri indri. The sequence goes on from RJWJ010000201.1 coordinate 80,982, forward strand.
TTTGTGCCATTTCAAAGCTCATTCTCACCACAGTCTGGAGAGTTGAGTTTACATGGCTGCCTCTACTGAGGTGCTTTTAAAATCTCCTTGGCTACACTTGGAAAGGTTGGTGTGAGGGGTGAGGATGGTCATGGAAAATGTACTCAAATTCCCTCCCAGACGTGGTGGGCTGTGTGCCCAGGCAGGATCGCTGCTTGGAATGGAGAGAAGAAAACAGAGATCCAGCTTCACACAAAGCCAGCCGGGTCCTGGACACTCGGTCTGAGCGAAACTAGCAACTGGGGCCCCTCCCGAGATGTGCCCATTTCGTCTAAGAAAGTCCTTAGAAATGCTGAAAGTTGTGTTATTGAAATCAAAAGTGGGGTTCTGCCTAGGTCTCTTTGCTTGCGGCACAGAATAACCAATTGCTGAGACAAGGAGGATGGCCACAGACGAAAGGACGTTTTAATACCAAACACGTCTTATTGGGAGAATGGGAGAAGCAGCTTCAAAGTCTTCCCTACTAGAAGAGTCCGGGGTTTTAATAAATAAACAAATAAGGGAAATTAACAAGGATCTAGTGCATGAGGCAGGTTACTGATGGATACTGAGGCGCGGTGGCAGAAGGCTGCCCAGGGGCCTTTGGAATCTCAACTCCTTTGTCTTGCAGAAAATCCACCATTTCTAGGAAACAATTCCAAAGGTCAAGGAGTCTGTTAAGGGAGAAGATTATAAAAAAACAAATAAGGGTCACTGAAATTTGTTCACAGAGCCGGTTACAGTGGCATTAGCATCCAATGGGTTAAGAAAAGCTATTAGGTCAGTGTTGATGTCGCCCTTGTTATACTTTTTAAGGGGTTTACAGACTTTTTAAGAAGAGCCGTGGACATGTGGGTGAGTGGTTGATAAAGGGGCTTTGGTAAACCCCTCAGAATGTGCCGAATCATGTGTTTTCTCCTCCCCCTCCTCTGGAAATCAGCACAGATGAAATCATCTGGTTTTGACGCACTCAGTTCCACAGAGGGACTGGGAACTATTCTAAGAATCTCCTTCCTTGAATGCAAATCTCCTGCTGTTGATTTGTGGTTTATTTTCCTACCCGGGGTGGCAGGGATCCCCCAGCTGGTTTCCACATGGGATCTGGGCCCACATGGGACTTGGGCCCACCATGGGGTTCTGGCCTTGTCCCCGTCCTGGGAACAGGCAAAGCAGTGGGTCAACCTCTGTTAGCAACGGGCACAGGGCTGAAGGACACTGGCCTAGGCCTGCGACGGCTGCCCTGACTTTCTGCCCCCACTAATTGCCCTCGGTCCTGTGCCCTGCTTCTGTTTTCCACCCCCATGACAACAGAAGGCAAAGTAAGAAGAAAAAGAGGATTTATGATAACAGCCAAGTGTATTCATCTCCATTTTAAACAGTACAAGCATTGTGAGCAAGGACCCTGTCAGACTGTGACATATTTGTCATTTATTCCTGGGTCTCTGAACCCAAACCAGCAATCAGCAAATAAAAACCATTTGTGACGATAAAGGGCTGATAACTAGAATCTACTTAGAACTCAGGAAAATCAACAAGAAAAAATCAAACGACCCTATCAAAAAGTGGGCAAAGGACATGAACAGAAACTTTTCAAAAGAAGACAGAATAATGGCCAAAGAACATATGAAAAAATGCTCAACATCTCTAATCATCAGGGAAATGCAAATCAAAACCACAATGAGATATCACTTATCTTCAGTGGA
>RJWJ010000201.1:82802-140030 GCA_004363605.1 Indri indri
AAGAGATACAAGTAGAAGTACCATTCGATCCAGCAATCCCATTACTGGGCATCTACCCAAAAGAACAAATGATACTCTATAAGAAAGACACCTGCACCCGAATGTTTATAGCAGCACAATTCACAATTGCAAAGATGTGGAAACAACCCAAGTGTCCATCAGTACATGAGTGGATTAATAAAATGTGGTATATGTATACCATGGAGTACTATTCAGCTTTAAGAAACAATGGTGATATAGCACCTCTTGTATACTCCTGGATAGAGCTGGAACCCATTCTACTAAGTGAGGTATCCCAAGAATGGAAAAACAAGCGCCACATGTACTCACCATCAAATTGGTATTAACTAATCAACACACAAGTGTACATATAAGAATAACATCTATGGGATGTTGGGCAGGGGGGAGGGGGGAGGGGGAGGAGGGGACAGGTATTTGCATACACAAAGAGTGCAATGCTCACCATCCAAGGGATGGAAGTGCTTGAAACTCAGACTTGGGGGGAGGGGGGTGGCAAGGGCAATTCACATAACCTAAACATCTGTACCCCCATAATATGCTAAAATAAATGAAAAAAAAAAAAACCAACCATTTGTGAGACCCTCTTTTTTTTTTTTTTTAAGACCATAATTAGATCAATTAATTCTTCTTTTGCTTTATTTCCTAAGAACAACCTTTTCCCTTCTGGAAGCTGTGCTCTGTGGTCAGGGCCAGATCTGTTTCTTTGCCTTTTCTCTTCACTTGCCCCTCCCCGCTGGCCTCCAGGGGCAGGGAAGTGCTGGGTGTGGGCCAAGCGCTCAGGAGGGCAGTGCCCAGTGAGGTCAGTCTGTCCGCGGCAGTGGCAGGCCTGAGGGAAGTATGACCATGCCCCGCTAGGACTGCCCCCACAGGAGACTTGTGGGGTCCTCTCCGCGCAGGTGAGAGTTCTGTCCAGCCTTGATGAAGATGTGTGTTACTGAGTTTATTTGCACAGGAAGGTAGCTGAGCTCGAGTTCCCGGGCTTCTCTTCCTCTGAGGTCCCTGAGAATGATATTAGGAGCAGGGTTCTGAGCATCTTGGGGAAACTGCCCTGGGGGTCTAACAACCCTTCTCGGAAACATGGGTGGGCCTACCAATCAAAGGGCCCTTGGGGCTGGGCGCAGAAGGGAGCAGAATGTGGAGAAAACATGAGCAAGAGCTTTGTCATCTGTAAATCTGGATGGTGGGCCCCAGGCACCCCACAGACCACCCAGCCCACGGGTTAGACAGGGGAAAGGATGGGCAGGGTCTGGAAGCAGAACTGGAAAGACCCACGTACACACACGTTCCACCCACGCTAGATTTCCAATCCCTGGTCTCAATACTGCCTCAGAGAAACCTGTTCTTCCTGAGAGACTCTCTGACCTTACCTATCCTTAGTTCCTTCATGTATAAAGGTGGAGTTTTATAACATATTTGTCAATCTCTTCCTGGGATAATATAAAAACAAATGAGATACAGAAATGCTTTGCAAACAGATGAACTAAATGAATCCAGAGAATTGGCAAACTGTATTGCTCCTTTCTACCCACTTGTTTGCTAAGTTTTGGAAGAAGGTTTGTGGGCAAACATCCTATTTTACATCTCTCATCTGAGGAAAATATATCAAATGACTTACAACATTTTAATCATGTAACACAAGTCTACTGTTATGAGTATTTTCTCTAAAGTGTGACAGATTAAAAAAGAAATGAAAATGGCAATGCCCTCACTTAACAGTGGAACATTCTTCAAAGAAGTCAGAAAAAATTCCAGTCTCAATGATTATCACCAAATCCTATTTATTAAACAGACAGTGTGTGCTGTGTCCTCAAGAAAGAGGCTAAACAGACATACAGACAAACAAAAAAACAAACGCAAAACCCTAAACCGCAAAATCAATTCTGTGGTTGAAAATGCCCAGAGTATATGTGGCTCTTCAGGGACCTCTGATGACCCTGAGGCCACAGAAAAGGACCCTTGGCCCTACGCCTAGATTGTTAGCAACTCCAGACAGGAACCATTCCTTGTTTGTTACCGTACTCCAACTTCCAGCACAGTGCCAGGCATCTGACAGATGCCACTTAGAATTTGCAGGGCTAGACTCATTGATGTTTATGCTCTTTTAACGGAAGCATAGGTATCAGAGAACAGGTAGCTTTGGACTAGGGACTCAGAGGGCAGATTGCAATAGCTGAAGGGTTTGAAATGCTAGGCAAGAGGACAGTTATCCAAACTGCTGGGAAGTGACCTCACTTGTCAGCCAGCTATAAAAGTGTGGTGGATAGGGACAGAACTGACAGCCAGCTGAGAATTCAGGAGAGCACCTGAGTGCAAGACCTCGATAAAGTCATCGGAGCTGGGGTACAAGATGAGGTGTGACTAAGGACAAGCCAGATCAGAGCCACATCACAGAGGGTGGGTGCTCCCAGCCTCTAGGCTAGGGTGACTCAGGAGCTGGGAGACAGGGAAATCGTTGCAGGAGGCTCTCCCCTTGACTGTGCCTGCAACTCGAGGGGACCATTCAACTTCTCTGAGGTTGTCCCATGGAGCTTGCAAGTTTCCAAAGCACCCTTAGGCCCGCTTTTTTACAGGTCAATGAATACAAGGCAGCTTTTCAGTTTCAGTTGTTTCTACCTAATGCCAGGCATACTGTACTAAAAAAATTAAACATTTTTTACAATAATCAATTGTAAAGATAATCAATTGTTGATATTAAAATGTTGTTTACCCTTACTCATCCTTCCATGTAATCTAACTGAACAGAAGTCATTTTTTTTTGAGACAGAGTCTTGCTTTGTTGCCCTGGCTAGAGTGAGTGCCATGGCATCAGCCTAGCTCACAGCAGCCTCAAACTCCTGGGCTCAAGCAATCCTTCTGCCTCAGCCTCCCGAGTAGCTGGGACTACAGGCATGCGCCACCATGCCCGGCTAATTTTTTTCTCTCTATATACATTTTCAGTTGTCCAGATCATTTCTTTCTATTTTTTCGTAGAGACGGGGTCTCGCTCTTGCTCAGGCTGGTCTCGAACTCCTGACCTTGAGCAATCCACCTGCCTCGGCCTCCCAGAGTGCTAGGATTACAGGCATGAGCCACCGCGCCCGGCCAGAAGTCATTTAATATCAACGATCACCATATCCTCAAACACTGCTACTCTTGTGGGGTATGACACTCCATTATTCTCAGAGATGAGGGAGTACTTGGAAGAGAAGACCCAGAAGAGGGGCTTCATAGCTGGGTAGGCTGAGCTCCATCTCATAAAGATTCAGTCATAAGAACAAACACCATTTCAAGGACAAACACAAATGAGTCTTATATTAGCTGATAAAGAGCAGATGAATAACAGATCTTCTAAAAATGGTAAATTTATAGAATGCTAGCATTGGATGGAATCTTGGAAATGACCACATTGCCAATCCCTAATTTTAAGTTAAGGAATGAAGTTTTGAGGTTGAGTGACTTGTCTAAGGCCATAAAGTTAGAGAGAGGGAATAGGACCGAAGTTTCCTAACTCTCATCCTAATCAATGCTCCTTCCAGGGATCTCCCTGGCTGGAGGGAAGCGGGTGGGGTAAGACCAGAAGGAGAGATGCATAGATTGCTCCTTTCTTCCTCAGGTCTCCCAAATCCAAGAAGTAATTTTGTCCACTGGGAAAACTGTAGGAAAAAAATATACCTTATTAATAAAATTCTCTAAAAACTATAGCATCACAAATCTGGTTTCTTCTCTAGAATTTCTAGCTGTATCTAAAGACAACTTTATTTATTATCAACTCCCATAGCATTCTTTGCTTGTTTTCTAAGATTTTTGGTGGTAAGATTTTTGAGATAGAAAAATCTGGGTAATCAAAAACTGAATGTGAAGAAAATCATTTAAAAGATGTTTTTTAAAAAAGTTTTTGTTACTTTTCTACAGGGTAAAGCCAATGGTGAATATTTGAAACCCTTTTAAGACATATTATAAAATGTCGATGAGGTTTAAATTGTGTCAAAATTAGCTTTCGATTATATTACAATGAATATTTCTGGAGGAATTTGTAACCCAGTAAAAACTCACCTTACATCTTTACTGGAATGTCTGTAGCTTCTGGTTAAAACTGATTAAATCTAAGGAAGTATCTTTCCTGGATGAAGAAGGGGAAGTGCTTCCTCTGCAAATGTTTTTGCTAGTGGAGCGCTCATATTTAACCAGATGTGGAAAAATTCTATTGACAGGCCCTTGAATAACTCACTGACAATTAGTTATTCAAGTCTTTTGATAGGAAGCCACTTGACATTTATCAAATGGCAAACTTCCTTAGACCCTATAAAACTTAAGTGCTTCTAAAGTGACTTGAATCCTTTGAGAGAAAGAAATCAGGCATACGGGGGGCCAGCATTACTATAAATTTTGAGCTGTCTTTACTCTTCAACAAGGATAACAGCTAACATGTATGGAGCATTCATTTTGTGCAAGGCACTGTTCTAAGTATTTTATATGGATTAACAACCTTATGAGAGAGTCATTATTATTGTCCCAATCTTACTGTTGAGGGAATTAAGGCACAACATGTTGCAAACTTGGCTAACGTTATACAGCTCATAAGGAGCACTGGATCCTCGGTCTGTGCTCTCTGAGGTTCTAATGGCTTTATCAGTAAAAATTCCCGTACATGTTGTTATCATCTCTAATAATGATTTAGCATTATTAACTAGTGTTCTATGAAATGAAGAAAATGAGAATCCTTAAATTAACCTCAATTAACTCATTGTGTCCTCCACATGAATAGTGGTAGCAATGATGGCTATTATTATTATTTTGGATTTTTAAAATAAACTTTCATTTCCAGTGAAAAGAAAACATTGTCAACATTGTTAATCTAGAGTTATTGCACTGTCCAGCACAGTAGCCATTAAGTCGCCTGTGCTATTTAATATGAAATTATTATAATTATAATTAAGTACTATCTTAGTCTGTTTTCTGTACCTTATATCAGAATATCTGAAACAGGGTAATTTATAGAGAAAAGAAATTTATTTCATATAGTTATGAAGGCCAAGAAATCCAAAGTTAAGGGGCTGCATCTGGCGACGGCTTTCTTGCTGGTGGGGACTCTCTGCGGAGTTCCAAGACAGTGCAGGGCATCAGATTTCTGCATTGGGGGCAAAGGATACCAGGGTCTGTGGTCATGATTCATTTTGAAGAGGGAAGTACGTTGAGGATGAGCTATTATATTTCCCCTTAAACTTTGTGCCAGGGGTAAGAATGGCTGCCTGTTTAATTGGTTGAAGAAGCATTAACATATTTTCTGTAATCTAGGACCGGTTTCTCCTTTCCTGTCTCAGAAAAGATGATTCGAGCAAGTTTGGGGCTTTATTGCCTTTCACACCTTATGATGATTTCATTAGCATGAGGAATTATGAAAAATAGAAAGACTGACACAAACAAAATAAAAAAAATAAACAAAAAACATTATGAGTGTTTGCTACAGCTGAACAATGGGTCACACTGTCGCCTCCGCAGGCCCCAGGACGAGGGCACAGGGCTTACAACGGTCCACAGACTGCGGGTGGCTTGTCGGATAAAACTCCCACAATGGACAGTCCTTTCTCAATGATCAACTAAATATTCTCAAGCAGCCACCAGATCTTTGGGTCCATGAGGCTGGCGGGAGGCAGGGGAAAGACTGCCAGCTTTAGAGGCAGATGTGATTGGGGTCCAGCCCTAGTCTGGCCACTTAGCTGCTTGGGGCATCGGTATGCACTTCCTGAGCACCTGTGCCTGTCAATCAACAATGTAGTCCATGCTAGACTAGAGAAACAGAAGAGGAAACACATTACTTAAATATCAAAGGAGGTGATAGGGTGTATTTCATGGGGCTGTTGGCAGAATTAACTTAGACAATTTTTATAGAGTCTTTGGCAGACTGCCTAGCCAGGACACGGGGGATTATTGGGAAGCGTGTCCCCTCCCCATTCTGGTGGTCCCTCCTACTTTCTCTGCTGGGGTCTTGCCACTGCCCTGCTGCCAGTACTGCAGGAAGCTCGGATGCTGCTTGTCCAAGCCCATAGTCAATGGGAGTGTCTTCCTTGCCATCTCACAGTGGCTCATGAGGGGCAGTGCTATTGCTTACAGAGTTCTTGTGCGTACTGCCAGCGTCACAGGCAAAGTGTGCGGCCAACTTTCATCTTGCAGGACAGAGACATGTTGGAGGGAGGGAGAGGTAAGAAAAAGAGGCCTCATTTCTGTTAAACCTGTATCAGAGGAGATATTTTCCTGAGTTTTGTGGCACAGCTAATATTACTAAGTAATAAAGCTTTTACGCTTTCAGCTATATTATAGGAATAAATATGTTACAGTACGATAGCCTGGTTACTGATCCAATGGAAAACAGTATTTCTGATTTAGAAAATACTTTCGGAATTGAAGATACTCTACATTCGGGTCTGCCTGTAGTGGGGTGATTTAAGTGTTAATGATTATGCTACAGCCATGGCTAAGGCTGATTCTAGGAATAGATAGTGGGATTTAAAAAGTCATTTTCTATGGCCCTGACCTTGACTTGGTTAAGTTCTGTTAGGTCCTAGCACCCTGGAATGGCCAACTTCGTCTGAATCTGCATCATTCATGTCTCCAGAGAGGAAAAAATCACATCATTTTAGAGAACTGGTACCTTTAAGGAGTTAAGTAACTGAACTTAAAACTGGCTCGTCAAATGACAAGGAACACACTTCACAGGGCACAGGAATGAGCAATCTTTTCCTCTTAGACGCCTCTTCCTTTCTCCACCACTGGTAACTTTATCCTCTAGCCAGCATTATCCAATTTTCCTCTAGACACTCTCTATTCTCCTGAGAATGCAGAAGGTTCTTTTGTTTATCATTTGTTTTCCCTTCTTTTCATCTCAAAACAGTCTGCTAAATCCTCAGAAAAGAGCTTCTCACGAGGCAGGGAGTCAGGGCTGATGCAGACGGGACGGCGAGGAGAGGAGGGGAGGAATATGAATCAACAGAGCTTCGTGAAAGTTGACACAAAGTGTGTATTCAGATCTTTGGCTGAAGTTTCCATATATCTTTTGGTACATTCTAGGTTTACAGAAATAATTTTGAAAAGCAAAAGCAAAAAAAGGAGTGCTCAGACATATTTCATCTACATGGAACTACTTCAACCCACCATGGGGCTGACATCATTTGGGCCTGCAGAGAGAAAAGTCTACATAAAATGAATTTTTCTGGTCTTGTTTAATGTGTGAGGCCATAAAGATGAATATCACCACCTCTAATTGAAGCAGAAATGCCAAGAGTCAGCTTCTCCCTGCCTTCTCCCAAAGCCACACCTGTACTATGAGTCACTAGCAGCCTGTGGATCCCCCAATAACCCTGGTACTGTGAATAGCTCCAGGCTAATATGTGCATAGAGACATTTTAGCGACAGAAATGGCAGTCACTGATTCCGCAAGCCCAGTGGTGCTGTGAGGCACGTGTTTGTAGGTGGAACCAGCTGTCTCTGCACACAGACTGGCACGACGGTGAGGATGGGCTCTTCCTCTACCCATCCCAACATGCAGTCATCAGTGTGTGATTATGCCTTTGGAGTCACCACGGGTACACTGGGAACCCATGGCTTGCCAGACGCTGACTGTGGGCTTGCCAGGGTTTCATCCTCCTGAGAAAACTGGGGCTTGCTTGGCCATAGTGAAAACCATACCCTTGCCTCCCCCTCCCTCTCCTTGAAGGAAGCTTCATGCTCAAAAGGGACAGTGGCTACTAAACATGCCTTTTCTTTTAAAGGAAAGGGACGCGGCGTTACACATATACGACTCTAAATCCGTGTTTGCCTTTTCCCTACTTCTGAGTTTGTTATATTGCACTTGTAAAGCAGTTTTCAGCATAAAAGCAGTGCCATATGCATTTTCACATTTTTCAATTTCCTTATTATTATTCTGGAGGGAAGATGTCAGTCACGATTGTGGTAGGATTCAACATCTGGGTGTGTAAATATATGTCAAGGACCTAGACACTTAAATTGGCTCATGTAGAGGCCCGGAAGTTTAGGGAGAAGTATCAGATTAGCAGCATCTAGCTGGAAAGACAAATTCTCAGTCATAGTTAAATGCCCAGATGATACAAAGGTTCAGCTTTTTCCTGGGAGAACTATGGCAGCTAAATACTGGGATAAACACCCTGCTTATTCATACCAAACGAAACTCCCCAATTCACATTTCTTTGCAGGCATATCTCCTCTTGTTCATTTTTACATAAGCAAGTAAAAATGTAGACATGATTGGGAAATCAAGGACTCAGCTTCCAACAAATGCAATTAAGGCTACAAACAAAACTACACTTCATTATGAAGTTAGACGGTGACACGATCATTCCCTGTGTGCTTTCTGTGGATCACTTGCCAATCAGAAAATGCCACATCTGATTCATCACAGAAACAAGGGGCTCTTTTGCTCAAAATTAAAATGTGCATTTTAAAAAACCCGACAGTTCTCAGGTTCTGTGGTTCACCCCTGGTAATGTTGTAGAGTTACATGATTGCATTCACTCTGCTGACATTCTTTGTAAGTGAAAGAAAAGAAAAAAGCATCGGCAGGAGATGATGATTAAAGCGTACTGCCTAAAAAATCTTCCATGGCACTTGAATGCTTAAAGATTCATTGCCACAGTTTTCACAGAAAAAGCACTCTCTTTTAGAAGACAAATCTGTGTTCCTAAGAAAGAAGTATGATTGTGAACATAAAAGCAGCCAAGTTTGTAAAGTAAAATCCTTTCATGTGATATTGATATTCATAATCATTGTTATATATTTTTAATTTAAAAATATTACTAACTTAGCTCTATGAAAGCTTAATACTTTGCCAGATTTGCTTCAGATTTTTAAAAGTCATCAAATATTACAACCACATTTGAAAATCCCATGTCCCTCCCTTTCCAATGGTAAACGCCACTGTAAATTTATTGCTCCAAGACATATATTTACACTAATGCTATCTATGTAAACCACACATGTATCTATTGATAAAGAATTTATATAGCATCGTTTCGCATGTTTTAAACTTGATATAAATGGTATAATGTGGTATATGTTACTCTGTAATATATTTTAAAGACTTATCCACATTGACACAAATAGCCCTAGCTCATTCAGTTTAATCACTGTAGAGCATTATGAATATATCACAAGTATTTATCAGTACTCCTTTGAAGGACAGTTAGGTTGTTTCCAGTTTTTGCTTTTAGAAACAGTACTGCAATGAGCATTATCATATATGTCCTCTTATATGCAGGAGGGAGATTTTTTCTAGGGTATTTAACTAGAAATGAAATTAACTAGGTTGTCAGAGAGAGTATCTTCAACTTTACTAGATATTGCCAAATTGCTGTCCCTGATGGTTAGAACAGCTGTATGCAAACTATGAAATTCCCACAAGCATGGTATGGAAGTTCCTAATTCTCTACAATCTGATGAGTATGTAATAGTGTATCTTGTTGAGCATGTATAGGTTTATTGATCACAGAAACTTTCTTTTCTGTAACTTTCCTTTGTCCATTTTTCTATTAAGTTATTGATTTCTTATGGATTTAAGTTATGGATATTAAGCCCTTTTTCTTGTTATATATTGTGAATTCCTTCTTCTAGACTATGGATTCTTTTATAACCTTGTTCATGTAGTATCTTTGTTTCAACACTAGTTTTTAATTTTAAAGTAATTATATTTATCAATCTCTTGTGTTTGTGTGTTTTGTATCTTGCTTAACAAAGTCTTTCCTACGCTAAGGCCATAAAGTTGTTCTCCTATATTTTTTCCTCAAAAAATTTAATATTTATTCTCATTTTATATATATGAGGAAGAGATCCAATTTCATTTTCTTTTTTATACAAATAACTTAATAATTCAGCACCATTTATTAAATTATCCACCTTCTCCTTATTTACTAAGCCATCTCCATATCAAATTTCCATACATGTGCTTATTTCTAGACCTTTCTAATCTGTTTCATCTCTTTGTATCTGGTAGGATCTCCCTATCCTTTCTTTTTCCTTCAATGTTGTCTCCATTGTACTTGGACTTTTGCTCTTCTGTATGAATTTTTAAATAGAATTGTCCAATTCTACAAAACCCCACACTGGCCTTTTGATTGAATCGCACTGAGTTTATAGATGAATTTGTAGAGAATTATCATCTTTAAATACTTGAGTATTCCTTTCCAACATGTATCTTCATTTAATTAGGTCTTTCATATTTACTGAAATAATATTGTAAAAATTCTTCCAAAACTTCTTCAAAATGCTGTTATTCCAGGTACTTTATAGTTCTCATTGCCATTGTGAATGAAATTATAAGCTTTTCTTCTATTCCATTTTCCAGATGATGGCATATAAGGATGTTAATAATATTTGATATTAATTTAATATTCATGAACTTTATGAATTCTCTGTTAGCTCCAATAATTTACATGTAGAATCCCTGTGTAGACAGTGATATGGTCTGCAAATAGACTTTTATCTTTTTTTTCCATGTTTTATACCTCACTTCTTTTTTGGGGTGGTCCTACTGCATTATATACAACTGCTGGTGTACTTTTAAATAGTAATAAAAGAGATCTTTTTATTCTTTCTGACTTTAATGGGAATGCTGATTCCAGAACCAGGTCTTATAATGACTTGCAAAGCCTCATGTCTCTCAGTAATATTGGGATATTGTAGAATAATCACTTAGTTGTAGGCAGACTGACTTAGTTATTATTCATGATGTCGAGTGTTTGTCCTTCATGTTCTCAAGTTCCCAGGTAATCAGCAACTTGTTCTTTTACATTCTTTTTGGGCAGAGGGAACTCAGCAGCCCTACCTAGCTCTTGGTTTTAAGCACTTAGCCCAGTTATGGTCCTTGTCTTACATAGATCTTACCTTTTCAGCACTTTCCTCCATAAATGCAGAATGTCCACGCCTAGCAATGCCTGCCTCCAGGAGTAGACTAGGTGCAAACTTCAGCCATGCACACTACATAGAGCTTCTATTCATTTCTTGTTCAATACATTGGGACACTATATGTTTAACATAAAATGGTAGCAGCCTCGTGCAATTGTAACAAAATTAGCCATGGGTGTCTAGAGAAATGGATGCAGGCAGCCTTGCCTGGAATCTGGCCAGCCAATCCAGGCCTGCTTGGGCAGGGCCTGCGCCTGCTGCGCAGTCAGCTGTGGATGGTCACATGGCCAGGACTGGACAGTGCCATGGCAGGGCAGCATGCAGTGGAAGGCTCAGGTGCTGCTGAGGAACTGACCCTCCAAGAGCACACAGACACGCCGCCCTCTGCCCCACTGCAGACTCTCAGCAGCACATGTCTAGAAGTTGCTGGGACATGATGCCTCTAGAAACTGGCAAAAACGGGGCTAGGTTTTTGACTTTTTTCTCCAGAAAAGAGTCTACAAGTTGGTTATCCCTTAACCAAAATGCTTGGGACCAGAAATGTTTCAGATTTCAGGTTTTCAGATTAGGGATACTAACCCTGTACCAAGTTCCAGCGAATGGAGAGGGCAATGCTTTTGCTGTACTTGAGCAGAGAGAGATCTCTGCCAGAGGCTCACGCAAGAGAAAAGGGGTGGGCACCTACATGCCCTTAGGTGCCCACCCTCAGAGGTGGGAGCATCCGGCTGGGAAGTTAGGGAACAAGGGCAAGACCTATCCCAGCAATCCCCAGAACAGCCAATATGCTTCCTACAGTGAAGCAAACCCATCTGCTTCTAAGCCAGTGTTTTGGAGGAGAAGCAATCTACTTGCTGCTGCCTCCTGTCTGGATCCAGCCCATGCCCTTGGAGAGCAGCTGGTCCAGGTCCGACTCCTGCCCTCTAGCCTTCTTCTGCTCCTTGGTAATGGGGGAGAAGAAGGGAGAATCAGCCCTTAACAGATCTCCCAGTGATTTTTAAAGGAAGGAAAGAGCCCAGAGTGGTAGGGTCTTGGAGCTAGAAAGAAGCTTATAAATTTCTGGAAATCACCCTTAAGGTTTCTAAAAGTTCAAGACAATTTGACTTTCTCAAGGTCAGAACTGGATCTAGAATCCAGATCTGCTAGTGGAAAAATGAGAGAGTTCCAAGAATTCTAGCCTGAGACCATTCTGAGAATGGAACAGGTCTGGGTTGTTCCACCCGTCTAAGTTCCTAAAAGAGGGAACTGGTTTTCTTGGCTCCCAGCCCAGCGGCACCTATCCTGGCTTTTGGTCCTCACCTATAGCCAAGTTCTGTCCCCAGCCTGGGGCTTGAGACAGGTACACTAGCTCCTTACCAACAGTCCAGTCCCATCCTGAGGGGAAGGTCCAGGGCTCACAGGCTGCCTCTGCCCTGCCTTATCTCGCCCCACCCCCACCCCACCCCACTGTGTTGGAGATGAATGCGGCTAAACCCATGATCTTGCTGGGTTGACCTGCAGCCTGGAGACAGATGTGACAGAACAGGATGTTGCATCCAGTGTTGCCCTGCCAATCTGGGGAGAAGGTGACTGCTCTCCTGATTCTGTACGTGAGGTAAAAGAGAACTATTTTAAAATAAAACCAAAAAACCAAAAAAATCCATATATATATATATATATAGAGAGAGAGAGAGAGAGAGAGAGAGAGAGAGAGAGAGAGAGAGAGATTTTTCTCTGGCTTATATACTTAGAAATAAAATTACTCATTTTTGTAGGATAAAGGCTGTACTAGATATTGTAGCTTTACTAGGTATTGCCATGGAGATGATTACCTTGTGTTTAAACTCGGCTACGCCATTTTTATTTTATGTTTGCTTTAAACATTTTATCTCTTGTTGCTATTTGTCGACAGTGGAAACTGAAGCAGTGTATGAACTTTCAGAGCCATTTTGGCCAGATGTGTTATCGGTTCTATTTCAAACATGACTTTCTTTGTATATAAGAAAAGGTGACAATTAGAAAAATTATTATGTGTCTGTAGATTCCAACACAGGAATAATATCTGCTCAATTGCCATATGGTTTGTCATCTGTAGAATTTAATCTGTGCATATTAAAGAATTTTTGAAATGGGGCCAATATAAGTTTATCATTTAAAAAAATTAAACATTTTTAAGGAGCTTTCAAGTGGGAGGCAATGTCCTGAAACGGTTAAGAGAAGAGCTTCTAGTCACACCACTGAGTTGGAGTCCAGGTTCCACCAATTACTAGTTCTTTAAGCGATGGTTTCCTTATTGGTAATATGGGAGCATATTAGTATCTACCCTGAAGGGTTATTTTGAAGATTAAACAAAATATACTGCACATAAAACATTTAGCACAATATTTGGTGCAAAATAAACAATACATTTTAGCTATTATTTATTTAAGTTCCCAAAAGTTAATATATTTCCCTTTTCTGTGACATATAATCTAACAATAATCTGAGGCCTTTTATTTTCATTACATTTAACTTGTCCATTTCATAAAATTAACCACATATGCTCTCTGTAATTAACATACAGTTTAGGATTTTCCAGACATTTTAGACAGAAATAGAAACTATATTTCTAAGTAAATTAAATCAGAAAAAGCAAAACTTTACAAAGTAATCAAAGTCCATTTGCTTTTGTCTTATTGTTGAGGACTACTTTCATATTCTACCAACAGGCAAATTATTATAATATTTCTATTATATCAGCCAAAGAGAAAAATGAATGACATTAGAAATGATAGAAAAGGAAATGAGAAAATTAAAAATTAAAAGCCAAGTTTAAAGACCACATGGAGGTTCAATTACTGACATTATGAGGCTTTAATCCTCTGCTTAGTATACAAGCAAACTCTGCTCTGTGAAATAGCACTTAAAACTAGTACATTCATGGTTTCGCCAATAAGGTATACTTACAAATTAGCTTTATAAGTGAACATGCAATGTCATTTTGTTACTTACCTTCAAAGAACTGAGTGCATATGGAAATATAACACATGATAAGGGCAGTGCATCAAATTAGTAAAGAAAAGAAGAACTAGAAAAATGGTATCTGACTCATGGTGTAATGGTGACAGACACCTGTTCTTTTCAGGAACTGGCCTTTCTCCACTGATGACCCAACATCTCTTACCAAAAGGCTGACATGGGGTCAGAGCATTACGATTGGTTGAAAGATTTTTTGCCATGCAAAATTTTTTGGTCGAATTTATCATCAATTTCCTTTATTGCTTCTGAGTTTTGAATTTTGTTAGAAAAGATTTTTCCATTTTCAGTTTATAAAAGCATACAATCAGGTTTCCTTCTAGTATTTACTTGTGTTTATTTGTATTTATCTGGTTTGTGGTATGGTGTGTGGTATGGTTCAGTTTAATCTGTTTTTCATATGGCTCTTTTGTTATTCCAACCCCGCTCATTTAGAAAGTTCTTTTCTTCACTAATTTGATGCACTGCCCTTATCATGTGTTATATTTACACAGGCACTCAGTTCTTTGAAGGTAATGTGTCATTTCTGTTTGGATGCTTTTAAGATTTTTTTGTTTTGTTTTACAGCAATTTTACTGTGATGTGCTTGGTTATGTTTCTTTTCATTTATCATGTTTGGGGTGATAGCACTTTTAAAATTGTGATTTAGTATCAGTTGTCAAAGATTCTCAGCTACTATCTTTTTCAAATATTGCTTCTGGCCCATTGTCTCCATTCTCCTTTTAGAATTCCAATGACACATCTGTTAGACCTTTTTACCTTGTTCCATTCATCTGTTATTCTCTTTTCAGTATTTTCCAAACTTCTCTTTATGTTTCGGTCTGTATTTTTTTTGATATATCTTCTAATTTACTAATCCTCTCTTCATCTGTGTCTAATCTTATATAAACACATGGAGTTCTTAATTTCAGTTATTGTCTTTTGACAGTTTTATTGAGATATAATTCATATATCATACAATTCACCCATTTAAAGTGTACAATTCAATAGTTTTTAGTATATTCACAGAGTGGTACAACCATCATCACAATCAATTTTAGAACATTTTCATCACCAAAAAAAACCTCCATACCCGTTATCAGTCTTTCCCCATCTTCCCCCAGCCCGAGGCCTCACTAATCTACTTTCCGTCTATATATATTTCCCTGTTCTGGACATTTCATGTAAACAGAATCATATAATATGTGACCTTTTGTGACTGTATTGTTTCACTTAGCATAGAGGGTTTTTCAAGTTTTGTGTTGTAGCATGTGCCAGTACTCATTTTTTTTTTTTTTGCTGAATAATATTCCATTTTATGGATATACCACATTTGGTTTATATATTTATCAGTTAACTGACATTTGAGTTGTTTCCACTTTTTCGCTATTATGAGTAATGTTGCTATGAATATTCATGGGCAAGTTTTTGTGTGAACATAACCTTTATTTCTCTTGGGTATAAACCTAGGTATGGAATTGCTGGGTAATCTGATATGTCTATGTTTGACTTTTTTTTTTTTTACAAGATGGGGTCTTGCTATGTTGCCCAAGCTAGACACAAATGTCTGGGCTTAAGCAGTCCTCCTGCCTGAGCCTCCCAAATAGCTGAGACTACAGGCATGCACCACTGCACCCAACTTAACTTTTCTAGTAATTCCTGGACAGTTTCCATACAGACTGCACCATTTTACATACCCATCAGTAATTTATGAGAGTTCCAGTTTCTCCATGTCACAGCCAGCACTTGTTATTCTTTTTTATTATAGTTATCTTGGCAGGTATGAAGTGGCAATTGTATTTTATAGTTTAGAATTTCCTTTTCATTTAAAAAAAAATTGCCAGTGGCTCTGTTTAGCTACTGAACTTTGCAACTGACATTTCTGCTCAGTCCCAAGGAGGTTAGAGGCACAATATACCAGGGTTACCTCTCTGTGTTTCTCTTCTTTCCAGCAGCATGGTTTCCCTAGTCTTCGCTGCCTTGGTAGTTTTCTGATGTCTCACACACACACACACACACACACACACACACACACACACAGAGCTGTCTTTTTCTTCTTTCTCCTCCTCCTCTTTTCCCCCCTCTTCCTTCTCTTACTCCTCTTCCTCTTCCTCATTATTATTATTATGATTTTTCAGCTTTTGTACTTACTGTCAGCAGGGGGGTTGGTAAACAGCAAGCTAATACCTCATTACAGGAAGCCTTGGATGCACTTGGATCCATTTCTGGATTTTCTATTCTGTTCCATTAGTCTATCTAGTCACGAACCAATGCTATCCTATTTTAATTAGAGGCTTTATGATACGTTTGTTGTCTAATAGGGTTAGTGCATTTGTACACACTTACATGCATGCGCACACACACAGAGCGCATATTTTTTCAGTGTTTCCTAGCTGTTTTGCTTGTTTATTTTTCCAAATACATGGTATAATCAAGTTCTTTAATGCCGGAAAAAATATGACGTTTATATTGGGATAAGGTTAAATTTGGAAATACTTAGGAACAACTGACACTGTTCCAGCATTGAGTCTTTCTATTCAAGAGCATCTATTCGAGTTTCTTCTGTGCCCTTCAGGAGACGTTATAATTTTCCTCATATAGAGGTTAGCCATTTTTTTTGTTGTCAAGTTTTTGCTTAGATTTTTTTTCCCGCTCCAAGTAGTCTTCTCTTTCATTCATCCTCTGATTATTATTCATACGTGTGAAGGGTATTGATGTAATTTTTTGCATATAAATTTACATCTTTCAACTTTACTAAATTATTTATAATAGTTTTTGTAATAGTTTTTATCAATTATGTTCAGTTTTCCAGAAATATACTCTACAAATAGAGATAGTTTCACCTCATTCTTTCAAATTCTGATGTTTCTAATTGCTGTCTTGTCTAATTGTATGAACTAATTTCTACAATACAATATTAAGTTTTGGTGGAGATACTAGGCTATGGTCTTTTTGCTTTTCCTTAAATGATGTGGAGTATCTCCATGGAGAAGATCTGGCTTTTGAGTTAAATATCATTTTAAGGAAGTATCCATTAATGATTACTGAGTGCTTGTTACATAAATGGATGTTGGATTTTGTTAAGTGCCTTAAGAAAATGTGCATATTGTTTTTTTCTCCATAGCTCTGTTAATATGAATTACATTGATTTCTTAATATTGAATCATTTCATTTTTCTGAAATAAAGCCCCATGTTATGATGTATTATTTTTAATGTACTATTAATTCTTTTTGCTAATTTAAGAATTTTGCATGTCTATTTATTAGGCTGTAGTTTTCTATTTTGTGCAACATTTTTAAAGTTTTGATATGAATTCTATATTCAAATTACTAAATGACTTTGAGTATTTTCCTTATTTTTCTATGGTTTGGAGTGGTTTAAATAGCATTTGGATGACCTGGTTTTTAAAGGTTCAGTAAAATTTCACTGCCAAACTATTTGCAGGGGGTGCTTCCTTCCATCTTTATTTCTTCTTTTAAATTTGGTCTGTTGAGACTCTATGTTTACTGGGATCAATTTTCATAAGTTACATTTTCCTATAAAATAATCTGTGTCTTTTAGGATTTCAAATGAATTTGCATATAGCTGTGCAGAAAAGTCTCTTTTGATATAAATTATTTTCTTTTGATGGTGCTCATTATTCCCCCTTTGCTCTCTCGTGTTTATTTTTTATTTTGTTTGCTATTTTCTTATTTTGTATTTTATCGCATTTAATTGATTTAATTTAATTGATTTTTAAAGAGCTAGATTTATTTATTTATAAGCTCTGTGGAGTTTTTTGGTTTTTTAATTCATTAGTTTGTTTTTACCTTGGATGTTTTCTTCCTTCTAATTTCTTCCTTTTTCTAATTTAAAATAACAGCTTTTACTCCCAGTTAATACTTATAAGGCAATTAGCAAGAATTCTAATTCCATATGCTCTTCTTCTCCCATTTTTGTAGTTGTAATTTATCTACATTATCAGGGAATGTATCAAGTATTTACTATTCTATCACCTTTATATCCACCATCAGCCCTAGGGTTAAATATCTTTAACATCCTTACAGTGAACCTTCCCCAGTATTTCTCAGTTGTCTAAAACTCATTTCCTACTTAATTCTTGAGAAATTATCCTTGAGGTCTTACATACTCACAGCCTCATCTGTGATATATGTACTTAACAGTAAGTTTAGCTGGATATAATATTTTGGCTTACATTATCAAGTATCTTATACTACATCACAGTCTTCTGGCCTAAAATACTATTGTTGAAAAGTAAGCCAATCTGATATTCCTTACCTTGTAAGTAAGTTGGCACTTTTATCTGAAAGCTCAAAGGACTTTTTTTTCTTTAGAGTTCAGTAGATTTTTTGAATATGTCTTGCTGTTAACTGCTCTAGGTTTATTTTTACATGGAACACCCTTTCAATATGTAGACTAAAATTTTATGTCTAGCAAGTTTTCTTGAATTATGATGTGCATATTTTTTCTGTTCTATTTTTGGAGGCATTTTTTTCTTTAGGAATTCCATTTATATAAGTGCTGAATCATTTTTCCCAGTGTGCTAAGTCTATGATCTCTTAAATCTTTTTATCATTTTTCAATTCCATTTGATTTTTTTTTCACTTTTGCCTTTCCATTTTCTATTTCTCTTTCTGTACTCTCATTGGTGTCTATCAACTTTTTGTTCATTCTAGTTTAGTATTCTGATTTTTTTTCTTTTCTTTTCAGTTATTTCTTGATCTCTGATTTCTATTTATGAATATTTACCTCTTGGCTAATCTTTTCATTTCCAACTTTTCTGATTGATTATGCAACCTTTGTAGTTGTTATTATTTTCTTATTTTCTTTTAGTTAGTTTTGAAACATTAAGTCAAAACTTTCATTGGCCTTTTTGCTGCATTTTTCTAGTGTGTTTTCACTGTCCATTAGTACATCATTCAGAGCATTAGCCTTTTTGCTTACAATATGTTTTATATTGCAATTATTTTGTGTTTCTCATGTTTTATTGAGATGGGTTTTCCTGTATTTTACAAGGTTACTATACAGGGGTAGTGGCAGACCAGAATAGCTTTCCTAGATTCATGGCTCTAGGGCCCCTTCTCTTGTTTCAGTGAAGTATTTACAAATAGGACTTCTTTGTACCTTCTGCTTTCTCTGGTTCCTTCCCTTTGTATCTAAGACTTTCCTCTGATTTTGTTTGCCTGCCCATATTCTGGAGTTTGTAAGAACGACTTGTGTTTCTGTTGAAGATGTTGTTTGTGAGTTTTCGCTTTCACTATTTTAGTTGCTCTGACCATTTTGCAAAGGGATTTGAGAAGATTTAAAAATCTGCGTGGATGCTGCTATTTAGCCCTGACCAGAACCTAAATCACTTTCCTCACTTGGTTTCTGGGATATCATACTACTCTGTTTTTCCATCCTATCTCAGTAACTGTTTTTCCTGAGAATTATTTATTTATGGTATGAGAAGAAGTAACTTCATATTTATCTCCTCCCCCAATTGTTCAGCATGCATTTATGAAATAATCTGTATTTGTTTAAAATGTTACTTTTAACACACACTAAGTATATGCACATACAGAATATCTCATCCATTCCTCATGTTGTTTTTACTTTAAATATTAATAAATTTTGATGTAAACATTCTAGGTATAGCTACTGAACTGTATTCTCTTCTCATACTGATAGAACTTCATTCTGCCATTCTGCCATGGGGCAGTCATGGTTTATCACAGGGTCTGAAATGAAATTAAACCAATGTGCTTGGTCATGTCATGTTGCTGTCTCCAACAATATGCTTTTGAATGTCAGATATAGCTTGTTTCTAATATGTTTAAAACTCATAAGATATGTATGTACATTGTGAGGAAGGGAGAGAGAAAGAGAAAACAAATCAGATTACAGAAGGAATTTCTGGTCCTTTGGCTTTTTCTAAGATATTCTATAATATTTTGATAGATTATTTGCACTTACTTTCTCTCTGTCCTGTGATTGGCTAAAATCACAGAACTATTTTGGAATTCTCATTTCATGGGTTCAAGGTCGACGTATCACACCCCCACATTATAGCACCGTCCACGCCCATTCACACATGGACTCATTCATTCTACTAACCATCTGTACTTCATAATACAAGTGGAGACCAGGCTTTTGCCCTGAGGGTTTACTATCTAACAAGGAAATCCATTTATTTAGTTTTCTAACCAAAATAATGCTTTCTCATTCAAGAGATGTACTTGTGCATCTGCTATTTATTTGGCATGCCTTTCCCCTCTCTATTACTCACTTCACAGTTTTGGTTTAGCAAATGCATTGGATGAAATGAGTGAAGTTATGTAGACCAAAACAGTAGGAAGTGCTAATTGTCATCAAATAGCCAAGTGCTGAGTTTATAAGCGAAAGGTATAGTTTGATACCCCAGCCATTTGGGGCTGGATCTTTCTAAGATTGTCATAATTCTGTTTCTAACAAACAGACAGTTCTTTTGACCTATATAGAATCAAAATAACTTGTCACCAGAATTAAAATAAAATTGACAATGTTTGAGAATGAACTATCGACCATGCCCTGTATGTTATACTATGGTTTAAAGTTATATAAAGTGTAGTACTTTAATACAAAATCATAATTGCAGAACAAGTACCCATTTTAAACAAGGACTAGCCACCAGGAAAAAAGACTAGTTAACTAAAATTCCATGTTCTGTCCGACTGCCTTCCAAACTTCCATTTACTTGGTTACAGGTGTAAAGTCAACTACTTGAAATTGTGGCACCCTCAATGCCAAAGTTACATAGAGCGGGAAATCAGGTGAGGTAATCATGTCTACTTTTTCTTTCTGAAATTCACCACCACCAACAAAAAAACCTCAAAATGCCAAAATGCTGGCTTTCATGGTCAAATGTATTCTAGTTCATTGTCACGTAGCTTTAGGTTCACAACTTGATACATCTGTCAGACAATGGAGGGAGAGACTTGAGAGGAACAGAAAAAAGGGAGGAGAAAAGAGATTCCTCAAAAGGATGAACCTGTGAGGGGCAAATGACTCAGCAAAATCTTCACACAGTAAAAATTACTTTTTACAAGTCCTTGCCCTTCTACATTCTTGCACTTTTCTGTGTCCTAAACTATTTCTTTTAAGATTTAATCCTGTTTTTTCTTCTCTCCCTCATATTTTTCTTCCCTCCCTCCAGCTCTATAATGGGCAAAAACTCACACTTAAGTGCCTCGTATTGGGGCCTAAGCAAATCTCCCACAACTCTGCTGATCCTGCCATCCCTCCCCCACAGAATGCTCTTCCACTCCAACTCACCTCACTGTGACCAAACACATGGCTCTATTCTTTTGAGCTCACGTAAAACAGCCGTCCCCAACCTTTCAGGCGCCAAGGACTGGTTTCATGGAAGACAACTTTTCCACAGACCAGGGTGGGGGTGGGGGTGGGGGGATGGCGAGCGATGGGGAGCAGCTGTAAATGCGGATGAAGCTTTGCTCTCTCACTTGGCGCTCGCTCACCTCCTGCTGTGCGGCCCACTTCCTAGCAGGCCATGGACCAGTACCAGTCTGCCGCCCGGGGGGTTGGAGACCACAGAAGTAAAACATGCTGTGAAAATAAACCCAATGAGTGCATCTGTAGTATCATGTGAGCATACCCCGACTATATTAACTCCATTTATTTCGTTGCTTTGAAGTGGATCACCATCTTAGATCCTCAGTTATATCTGGCTTTTTTAACTCAAGGTATATGTAAAATGGCAATACAAAACAAAAGTAACAAAGCATATGTTTGGATGGAAAATTAATAATTAATTGTCATCACTATAACTTCTAGAAAGCACAGCAAGGAGGGCTCTCAGGAAAAAGGTCCTAAGAAACACAAATCCTGTCTCAACTGGACATCTACTATAGACTAAATATGTACACGTGTAGGCAGCCAGCAGTGCACAGTGCATTTTAATATTTTTAAAAACAGTTAAATGATCAAATCCCTAAAGATACAGTATTTTTCTTTTTCTTTGCCCAGGAATCTGTTTTGGAAGCCAATTCAATGATTACTACTAGGACATGGAATTTTGATATCCATTTGGTACTGATTTACACCAGTATTTTTAAGGCTGCCAACAAGAAAGTCCAGAATTTCAGGCAGCCAAAATTCCACAAGAGACAACTGTCTTTTATTTTATAGCTTATGAATTTGGGGCTTAATGTGATTTTCCACTAACAAGTTCTGTACCCCCTCCAGAGTGCTAAAGCTAGTGCGTAGATCAGCAAAGTAACATGGAACACATGAGGCAAGTTAATATTAAACTTGAAGGAAAACTGTACAAATTACATTGTTTACTTAGGAAGAAAGCACTCTGGTTGAAAGGGCTGACATATGATTTATTACAAACACTTCACCAGCGTGCTCACATTTGTACCCTCAATCCCATTTGCAGCAGTTGGTGGTGTCGTGGCACTGATACAATATTAATGAAGCCATCAATTAAAAATCCACTAAATATTGGTAAGGAACGTTAAATACTTCATGACTTCTGTTTTTATCAAGTGGCTAGGGAAAAAATGCAGAATTGTGTCCAGAATGAGTCATAAATCACAGGCAAATAACACAGGGATCAGTTAGATGGGTAATTTTTTTTAAGCATAAGTAAACGAAGAAACTGTTTAAATAAAAACAACAAAATGTTCTTGGTTTCCAGAAACAATCCCATTGCAAAACAAAACCTCCATACATAACTAGAAAAAAAGTAGCATAGAATTTCTTCCTATGCTCAAAGCAATCTTTGGAAAAGAGTCAAAGAGATAATAAATATTGGAACACTTATATGATTAAATATGCTTTTTACAAAAGTCATGAAATCTGCCCCAGAGGCAATGAAGAAAAGGGGAAACATATCAGTCCCATAATATTTAAATGTTCCAACCTAAATGACTTTCCCTAGGATTCCAGGCTTATCCCAAAGCCTTCATGTTTCATACAATTTGTAATGTGGTTTTATACACTTGTTCTCAATCTGAGTCAGCAAAGATGTATAACAGATAACATCAGCATAGGAAGCTGTAGAATTATTTATCTGCAAAGTGACATTAGATATCAAGCACTAAGCCCTGCAATGTTTTTCAGTAAAGAGAAATTATCTCACATAATTTCACAGGTGAGGCCTATGGGAAAAAAACATAAAGGAAATATTTCTAAAGCGGAAGTCCACCATAATAACCTCCATACCACAGGCCCTTCATATTTCACATTAGTATTTCTAAACTGTCATCCTAAAACCTGGCCATGGTGCCTACCATGGGAAGACAACTTCTGGACACTCATCCTCAGGCTGCACTCTGCCTTCCTGAAAGGGATAAGAATATCTGACGGATTCTCAGGCTCCCCAGAGAGAAGGACATTGCATTATATATGAGCACCATAAAATACTACTGTATTTCTAAAACAGTAATTGTACAAAACACAATTATTTTAAACATGTTGCCACTCCATCTAATGACTGTTAAACATGAGCACGAGCAAATGGCAGAAAGACTTCTGAAATTCATTCTTAACTTTATAGTAGAAACATTTATATTAAAAAAAATCTCCATTTAAAAATATATTGCTAAATTACTCTACGAAATTTATAATTACCTAATAACATGATTTTATCTACACAAACCTTAAAAACTGACAGTGAGTGGATACATTATTTCATACCAAAAGTTACTCTATCTAATAGAAAATAAAATACTTTCTATAAATTAATCTTCAAATCTTTGAAGTACCAATTTACAAGACAGAACATTGAAAAAAGTCATCATTCTATTTGTAAAGAAGGCCGAGATAATGCATGTCAGGTGGCAGCCAACCACGTTAAGTATTGCTACTATCAATCCTGGCCCTCGGACAAGAACGTGCATTTGTGATTCATTTAATCAGGAATAATTATCTTATTTGTTTCTCCCTCTTGGCACAGAGTTATGACAAATTTCATTCTTAATCTCTCATTAGATTTTCAGAAGACACCACACTGAAATTCAAATTATGGCTAAACTCTACAAGTGTGGTATGTGGGGGAAATGGAGAAATGCATCTCTATATCAGATCCACAGACGGTCACTTCATCTTAAAAGTGAAATTTATCCTTCCAGATTTCCCCTGTGTGTTATTTTCTGTCCTGAATTCATTCCTTATTTAGCCTTTACTAATTTGTTTCAGCTATAGCAGTGTAATCAGCAGCAATGTGACCAGAGTGCACACTATACTTTATTTCCATTTATTTCCATATAAACATTTTGGCAGTCAGTTAAGTTCATTGAGTCCTTTGGAAATCTAATCATACAGAAAAAAGGTATAACAGAATATACACTACTTGATATATACATGTGTGAGTCCTGAGAGCAGCACATAAGGGTTAAAAGAGGGAATTATTCTCATTAAGGCTGAAAGAAATTTGAGAAACGTTAACGGGCAGGTTTTAAAATCACTGACTAAATCACTTGCTTTTAGATAAGAATGAACCCAAATCTCAAGGAGCTTGCTTGAGAATGTTTTGCTCAGTCGTTCATGACCGATGGCTAACACTGGTTGGCATCCCAATGGTTTTATATTTGAACTTCATCTTCTGCTTTAAGTTCATGGCATGTACCACTTGTGTGTATTCCTACTAATTCTCCATCTGACACCAGTGGAGACATGGCAGGAGTCTGCATGGTCAACAGGGAAAGAGAGGGAGAAAAACTTGGAGTCATAGCTTCTGGGAGAGAACCAAGATGGCAGGGGATGGGGGAGCGTGGGTGTTTTTGAAGGACCTGCCCTGGGGTTATAGCTGGCTTTCTTGGTGGAACTGCTTTAATCCCAGGTTGGGCTACTGCTGTTATCAAAGGGGGTGGAAAAACAAAAGATTTCTTCCCTTTCGGAATGCCAGGCGTATGTAAATATTCATCCTTTAGTTTTGCAATATCATTAAATACTGAGGCAAGAGGCTGGAACTTGGGTTCCCAACTGAGGAGATAATCCCAGTGATAGTTTCCTCTTCCTTCATGATCAAAGGTTATCTGAGTTGAAAGAGCTGCACATCTTGCTTCCTGATCACCTGAAGTAAAGACAGATTCTTTCCTGACATCAGCCAGGATGCCCTCTTTTGCCTCTCCTTTCTGAACTGTCTGGGGTAACACATTATTTTGAACACAGGTGGTGCTGCAGCCCTCCCCTCCTTCTCCTTCCTCAAATGCTTGGCTGGCTTCTGCTGTTTCGGCTGTGACCATCACATCAGTTTCCCCAGACAGGCAGGAGAGCTGGTCCGAGTCCCTGGGGATTCCTGAGTCTGGAACCCTGGACTCCCGGTCGCTCAGCACTGAGTCCGAGCCTTTTCTGTAAGGATGCTCATTTATCCTCTGGATTTCCTTATCTTCTGCAGTTTCTCCTTCTATAGAACAGTGGCCACTGGAGTTGGAGTGCCTGTACAGATTGATAATGTCCTTCTCCGTGATGCTGATTAAACTCAACCATTCAGGCGTGGGGGCCACAGGCACGGCCTCTTTGTTGCAGTCAGTTTTCTGGAAGGCCTTGAGCAAGCTGGCATTGCTGGTCACTCTCAAGTTAGTATCTAAAGATGATGAGGTTTCCTTCTCATAATTGTTTACTGTGTCTTTTTGTTTATGTCTTAAAATCAGCACAATTAGAATGCAGACAAGTAAGAGAAACACTAAAAAGGACATGGTGAGGCTGACGGAAAAGCTGTCAGTGGATGCTGCCACGTGTGTTCCTTCTGAGGAGAAAGATACATTCACAAAAACTGTGCAAGACGCAAACTTGGAGTCTGGTTTGGGGCTATGAGCAAGTATTTTCATTTCCATGGTGTCTTCTTTGCTGACTTGATTTTTTATTAGGGGAAGGGCTCTAATCAAATAAATATTTCCATTAGTTTTATTTACTGAAAAGAAAGGAGATGAAGATCCAAGAGAGTAAAAAATGATTCCATCAAGACCAGCATCTGCATCTGAGGCTTCCACTTTGCCAATCAACTGTCCTATGTTATTCTTTTCTGGGAGGGTGAAAAAATACTGATCTTGAGTGAAAATGGGTTCAAATTCATCTATCCCTTCAATATCCACCCAAACCATTAAGGAGGCTGTTGAGTCACCTTTGTCTTTGGCCTGAACTGTGAGGCAATATTTATTACCATTTTCATAGTCAAGGATTTGCTTAGCACGAATATCCCCCGTCAAAGGGTCAATGAGGAAGAGATCATGATCATAAGACATTCCATGAGGGATAAAACAGGGCGACAGAATTGAATAGGTCAATTCTCCATAAGGCCCTGCATCAAAATCCAAAGCATTTACAGAACATATGGTGGAGAAAACAGGCAGATTTTCTGGAACGACACAGTTGAAGCTTGAGAACATAAACTGAGGTGCATGGTCATTATCATCTAGGACATTGACAAACACAACTGCAAAAGAAAAGTGCTTCTTTTCTTCATCGGAAGCTTGGACAGTTAAAGTAAATTTTATCATTTCTTCATAATCCAGAGGTTTGCTCAAATAAAGAACTCCAGTTTTTTCTTCTAAGTGAAAATGCCCCTTCTCGTCTCCAGAGATTATGTGGTAGATGACTTCTGCATGTGAGCCTACGTCATGGTCGTCTGCGGAGACCACAGTGATGTGACTCCCGAGAGGGGTGCTTTCCTTGACGTGGATGTGATAGTCGGGACTGCTGAACTGAGGTGGGTTATCGTTGACATCAAGCACTGCTATGGATATGACGGCTGTGGCACTCAAGGGAGGGCAGCCACAGTCAGATGCCAGAATGACAAGTTTATGGCTGGCGGTTGCTTCTCTGTCCAGACTGTGAAGCAACACGAGATAACCAACTTGCTCATAAGGATGTGCTGAACGAATGAAACCAGTTTCTACGTGGAAATTGTTCTGGGAATTACCACTGATGATGGAATATTCAACATATGTGTTTTCACGGGTCCAGTCATGGTCGATGGTTGAAAACGTGACAAGTGTGCTTCCAATCAGGGTATCTTCACTCAAGCTAAGATTATAGTATTCTACCGTAAACTCGGGGGCGTGATTGTTCATGTCTTGTATTTCTATCTCCACTAAGGTAAGGGCCTTCAGGTCAGGAAGTCCGCCGTCACTGGCTTCGACAAGAAATTGAATTGTTGATATTTTATCCAGAAGTAATATGGGATTGATAGTAAATATTGTACCTGAGGAACAAGACATAGAACTTTAATATGAAATTAAATTTTCATGATCCATTTAGTCAGCAAATGTTTACTATCTACTAATGTGTTTAGAGCTCTTTGTTAGATTTAAGTCATAATTAACAATGACTCCAATTAGAAATGTGAAATTATTATACATATATTATTTTATAACACTTAATATCCAGAAGTGATAGCCATGGCATTCACTCTATGAAATATGTGTGCTGCTTGAGGTTGCTTTTGCCACAAATTTCTCTGAATTTTATTTTATACAGTAAGTTGTTCCACTACCATTTAAAAAATATATTCTTGTTTGTAAAATGTATATCCCATTCCACTACCCATAAACACATGTATAGAGATAGATATTTTGGCATAAAGATATTTATTTTGGATATACTTGCTGACACTCACTCTAGCCAAATGAAAGCAGTATATACAGCAACACGGAGTTACAACTATTGCTCAATTATAGAGATGTCTTTCCTAAAGCTCATGGTTAATTTAGCAAGTGAATGTTCCCTTTACAACGAAATATATTTAACAAAGTTTATTGTATTAAATATAGAAAAAAGGAAATATATAATTTTTATAAATATGTATGTTCAAATGTTTTTCTAAGACAAATGTCTTAAGTATGGTCATTCAAAAAGAATACAGAATGCTGACATTTAAATGTCACATTTCAATTAGAGTCCCAACATGAACTGAACTGACCTGATAACATTTAATGTTTTAAAAATATCCTAATCAATATCTCATTGCAAAGTTTGTTGATAACATGTGTCAAGCGAAAGTGTTGCTAAGGATTGAGCGTTCAAAGGGACCACCTTGCACGCTGTGCTTTGCTGTGGCCAGGGCAGCAGTTGCTATCATCTGAGATCAGAGAGAGAGAGGAAGACGAAGACAGAAAGAGAGACACAGAGAAGACCAGGCAAGCCCCATTCCTGACATGTTTATATTCATGCAGTAGCCATTCATCTGCAAACTAAGTGGCAACTTACCTCCTTCTCCCTTTACAACACCCAGTGAGCCTCATACTGGTATTTTGGAACTAAATTCTCCTTTCACGTAATCCTGAGATTAATTTTTAAGTCAGGCCAGTTGTGAAATGATGCAATGGTGCGTAGAGATGGGGAACAACAGTGCAGTGAGTCCCAGGCCCGGTTCTTTTCTAAAGTATGCTCTGCTAGAGACATTGTTTTGCTAATTATTCATTTTTCTTTATTAAATTTAACTTTTAATGTCCACTCACTGTTAAACTTTCTGCATAGGCTGTATAACTGTTCTAATCTGGAATCACTTGCCTGAATGCATTTGACAACCACAAATGTCTTGCTCTCTGATAAAAAGACAAAAAGCCTTGGAAGGCATGAAATAAACCAGAAAACCATAATGGTTTTTACTTAGTAGACATGCTTGAATAGTTTTCCTTTTTTGATTATTCTTGTTTTTATTGAATAGATGATGCTATTACTGACTGTTTTTGTACTTGGCTTGGGAAGAAAGCCTCTAAACTCGAGTAACGTGAACTCATCGGACTAAATTAATCCCTTGACATCATTTTGATTCCTGTTGAGGCATGGGATTGTTGCCTGAATTGTGCGTGGCTGGGCAGATGAATGGGGCATTTATTATCCTGGGGTCTCTGAATTTGTGAGTATTTACCAGAAATCTAACCAATTCCTTTTGCTTTCCGGCCACTGAGATGAGAAAAAACACGGGTATTTGCTACCGCAGTACTTGATATAAAGAGAAATAAGAAAGCGGTGCTTCTAGTCCCAGGGGGCAGAGGTGGGGACTCTTTTAGGAGCATCTGGGAAGGATCATTTTAGGTTTCCACCCTGTACGTCCAACATATGTGCACTAATGGCGTTATAAATTACTCACCATTCACAGGATCAATGAAGAATGCCTTAGAAGAGGAAAGGATTCTGTAGGAAATGTTCTCATTGCTTTCTACGTCTGTGGCTGACACAGTCAGCACTGAATACCCCACAGGTGCTGATTCAGGAACTGTGACCTGAGGGAAAAAGAGAAAAAAGGACATTTTGCTGAAAGGCTGAAGATATTTCCCCAAACAGGGCCATAACACGAGGTCATTTTATTCATTTTGACTAAGAAAACCATACAATACAACCTGATTTTCTCAGACATGTCAATTTATAGGGCTGACATATATTTTAAAACTGTGTTAATAGTCCCCAGATTCAGAAAAAAACAAAATAAAGAAAATTTCATACAGTTTTGATTTTTATTATGAAAAATTTTCCTTCTAAGCTATTTTTATATGGCAGAAGGTAGTTAATACAGTCGCTAATACACATTATTACATTATATGCCTTGCATAATCCAAGCAAGCCTTCACAGACAATCGTTACTTAGGTTAGTTTCCCCTGTGCTTACACTTAAATCTTTCACAGTCCTGGCGTCCATTTCCAGCCATTTGGTTGAATGCTATCATTGTCCTTACTTCTATAAATATATACTAAGCTCTAAAAACTAAAAATTTTTCCACTTTAGAGTTTGGTTCATGATTTTTTTTCTGTAAAATGCTAATCAATACATTCCAAAAATATGCCTAGGAAAGAAAGAATTTGCCCAAATTGTCTTCAGAGAATATAAACTATCTTATCTGTGGCTTAGCAAATATTAGGCAAGTTCCAACTATTATGAACAACGGAACTCCAACCCCTAAAGACAAAAAAAACCCCACATATATATTTAATAAAACTGAATTGAATGAGACATTCATTTCCACATGTGCTAATAGACTACATGATATTAAATACAAAACCTGCAGCATTATTTTAGGCACTAAGAACAGTGAATACTGTCTACCTAAATTAGTCTGTCAACAATGGAAGGCTGACATATTCCCTATTCTTGCGAGGTTTGGCTGTGGTTTCAGCCTCTCTTTACCTGATAGAAATCTCGAGCAAACACTGGCGGGTTATCATTGACATCCAGCACACGTACTAGCAGTGCTCCCTCTGCATGGTGCACTGAATCAGAAATTTGGATGAGCAGCTCATATTCAGCAACTTTTTCAAAATCCAGTGTTTCCACCAACACCACTACTCCAGTGTTCTGATCAATAGCGAACTTGGCTCCAGGATTACCCTCCTTGGCGAAACTGAAGATGAAAGCTGGATTCAAATCTGCATCATGAACTGACACCTGAGTCACAATGACACCAGGCAAAAAATCTGAAACAGTCATGAGCAATGTCAGTCTCCATTAAAATTCATCCTCGGAGATACATTCCCTTAATAATTCAATCCAAGTATTTTTATTCTAAGGCCAACATGATTTGCTTTTTCTTGGCTTGATTTCTCATACAAAGCTCATTATGAACTGAACAAAAACTCTGAAGAATTTATGAGCCCAATAAATGTGAAAATTTACTACTGAGTAGGGAATTGAGATGTAGGGTATATTTAATTTTAATATCACATTTTTTCATCATATGCTTACAACACAATTCCAGGACCAAGAAACATTCTGAGCCACTTATTTGTACTGATCAGTTTCTGTATCAAAATCATACATCCATGGGGACGTGGATGGGAGGAAGGGTATTACTCAGAACAATAACACAAAACATAACATTTTGAGAAGTAGGACAGACTTAAATGGACATATTTGGGTATTGAAGTTAGAGTTAGATGCTTATTTCCTTGTCTTTATTTTTGCACTACTATTTCTTTTGGAGTAACACATGTGCTGCTTCCTTCTCTTAAATTTGACTCTTGAAATTATCAAGACTATAGAAAAACAAAGTACACATAGTACTAGCCATGAAAGCAAATCTCTAATATTTTTCACCAAAAAAAAAAAATAAATAAATAACAAAATAGATGATATGCTCAGAGTCTCGTTCACCACATGTGTTCTCCAGCCTAAACTGCCCATGAAAGGGACTTTGTTTTCAAGCTTACAGGTATGGCACAGGTGGAAAGAATATGCCAAAATACTCAGAATAGTCCCACTGTATGTAAGAGTCATAATTCTCAGTTTTCCAGCTTGAACATTCTTGATGTTCACCAACCACACCTTACCCCATTCAGTACGATTTGATTTATGCAGTTTGTTCTTGTGATATATTTATACTGGGCACATTGCTGTATTTTAACACTAATGCATGTACTTAAAAATAGTAAATACATGAGAGGCAAAGCTGGAGAATTTTTTTATTTGTAGACTGCAATATTAGTAGATATCCCTATGTATAGAGATTTCTGGTATGTATCCCTCTGTGAGAGGTAGTGATGATTTGTTTGGAAAGTGACTATAATGCAACGGTGGAAATATTTTAAGAAAGAGTTTGGTATTTAGAGTGAAAGGAGAGACGCAAGCGAGGGGCCACCACTATTTCCACTTCAACTACAATGAGTTGGGTTGAGTTTTACCAGTGCAGCCACTGACCATGGACAACTTTGGGTTCACAGACTATGGAGTCATTGAATAACCCACAGACCCAAACAACAAATATTAATCAGTATATCACTTAAAATTTTATATTTCAACCACTACCATTGGTGTGGTACAGATGTTGAAGGTTAGGTTACTCTAGGAGAAAATGATGGCTTCATGCAGCCAACATGCAATTAATTCACTTCACTTATTATTTGTCATTGGTATCAGCAAAGATCGACAGAGGTGTGAACATTGCTTCTTCTCAGAGGAGGTTCACAATGGTTATCACGGTCTGCAAAATATGCTTCTTCATAGAGTAGATTTAATTTTCAAGAAATGTCTGTACATAAACATGCTGGGAGGAATGGCAGTTGGAGCATGGGGATTTGGCCTCCCACTGATCTGAATGCACATCCCAGCTTTAACGTTTAACTTGTTTGCCATTTGATGTTTAACTTACGACCATCTATTTTCTATTCTGTAAAATGAAGATAAGAATGATCTAGCTTGCATGGCTGTTGTACTCATATTTAACACAGTATCTGGCTGAAAAAAAATGGTGAATCATATTATACAAATTAATCAAAATCTCTATTCCAAATTGCCACACTTACTTTCTGCAATTTCCACTGCTTCAGAGGTGAGAAAAGCTGGGGCATTGTCATTTATATCAGTCACCTGTATCTCAATCATGGTTGTATCAGAAAGCCTGGGCATCCCTTTATCTGTGGCTTGCACAATCAAGCTGGTTTGGAAAAGAATCAAAGAATGTTATTGACCATCCAAGAATTGGAAAAACAACATAAATATCAAATATCTAGTTGAAAATTTTAAAATGAGCTGACTAGCTGCTCTTATTTCTCCCCTTGCTTTTTCTAAATGGCATCATTTAAAATTTATTTCATAAGAATGGTCGCCTGAAATTTATTTATTTCTGACATGTTTAAAGAACCAAATCCAGCAAGCAACCAGAGGTCATGAGGCATTAACGTCAAAATGAACGGGCTGCTTCTGGGAGCCACACTGTAAAATTCAATCCTGTCCTACTAAGAACTACCTAAAAAATACAAACACCAATACTTGTACGTTAGATAAGTAGATTGTCTCAACCTTGCTACATATTTCCATCTTACTGCACCAACAAAAGATAGGGCCACTAAAAGATTGCTTTGTATTGATATTTTTCAGATCCAAATTGCAAATCAATCAAAACTGTAGAATTAAGAGAAGGCACCACCATGATGAATACACATACAAAAGATGCATGATTGCCTAGGACTGTAGAGGCAAAAGCGCATGATCTGAAAGATAATGCAGTGATTCCACCTCTCTTAGATGAGGCTACAACTAGCTTCTCCATCAACCAAGCTACAAACCTTATTACTGTCATCGGCATCTCCCTTTCTCTCACCAACTTTCCAACATCTTATCAATTTTACCTCCTGAATGTCACTTGGATTAGTGTTCCTATCCATTTTACCCCTGCCTTCAGAGCCTCAGATGGGATGATCAAATATTCTGCTTTGCCTGAGACTGAAGGGTTTCCTGGGACATGGGACTTGCAGGGTTCTTAAAACCAGTCCGGGATTGTTTAGGCGAACTGGGAAATGGGATTTTCAGCGCTACATCCAAGAAAGCCCTCGGAAAACCTGGACAGGTCAGTCTCTGTAGCTTCAGCCCCTCAGCATTTTCACCTGGAATGCTCTATGTGTACTGTGTCCTTTCTCACCAGGAGTACTTGATAACTTACCAGCCTCCCCCGTGCAAGTCTCATCTGCTCCATTCATCCCCCATATTGCAGCTCAGTTGCTCCATGTAAACTCCTAATTTGAAAACTTGGCCTCCCTATTTAAAACATTTCCTTCACTCTCCATGTCTACAAGAGGTTCGTCCAAGCCCAGAACATGTACACCTGAACTCTAGGTCCTGGCTTCTGGCTGCAATCCCTGTCCCTTCACGCTCTTGGTTTTTCATCATCTCTGCCAAGTGATCAAATGACCTCTCATTTGATCTGAATGCCCCTGTATCTATTCCCATAACACCCTATACATTCTTCTGCCACAGCAATCATCATTCTTTGTCCTTAATAATTTGTCTGCCTCTCCCATAAGTTCCTTTGGGTAGAGAGCTGCCTTACTTGATTTTCCTTCATAAGTGTTGAGCGCTGGTTTCTCAGGGCTTGCCCAAGGTTACACATGTTACATGACAGAACCAGGATTCAAGCCCAGGTCTTCGTCACCTGGAAAACTGGGCTCCACTGAACGATACCCCTTGGATTTTCCTCTCTTACTGTGTATATATCACACCCTGATGTATGATCATCAGCTTATTTTTCATTCCCCTCTAAACGCTATGAAGGCCAATAGGGCAGCTGACTAATAAAATGAGTTGTCAATAAAAAGATGCTCTTTAATTCAGAAGTGGTTTAGTCTTAGCCAGTTGTGGAGACTACCTTTTAAGGAACTGAGTCTTGGAAGTGGACACACTTCTACTTTCTTTTCCATCGTCAGCTCACCTGATAAATGTTCTTTCTCTTTCCAGTACAAAATTTTAAAATGATGTAAAAGAAGCATCAACTCTTTCTTGATTTGAATGCCACTTAATAGCAAACGATCGCTGTTTATCTACCATTCATGAAGCCCACAGACTGCCTTCTAAACTATCAGTTGGGATATCTGTAGCACAACCACCTGAATCTCACACTTCTGGAGCCTGACTTCTGGAATAATTCCACGGAAAGTTTATTTTGTTAGTATTATCAGTCAGGTACATATGGAAATATTTTAGCACAAATAATCAACTCATAACGCTTTCTTCTGCTGCTGCCTGCCCCTCCCTATGTCATGTAAAGTCTCAGCCAAGACATCGAAGTTAAGTTTCTGTTGACTCTTTGTAGACGTAACCACCTTTATTTTCACAATGTTACAACTTCAGAAGCTCTACAGAATGCCTTGTCAGGTTAAAAAAAAAAAAAAAAACCAGACTCTTTGATATGGAGGGAAATATTAAGTTTCAAAATAAAGGGACAAGTAAAACGTTTCTCAGTGGCTTGAAGAACAAATAAAAAACAATGAAGCTAGCTAGATCCTCAAGCCATCTGTGATGGCTCTCTTTTTGGCAGTCATCATGAAACTGTTGGTTGTAGCCTGTCCCACAGGCTCCACGTTCCAGAACTGTTGAGCTGATTAATATTATCAGCACAGACTATAAATGAAATTGACCAGACTTAGAACAGGCCAATACCGCAGGCAGAGGTTGTGTGTGGGTTGGGGGAGGGCCCAGAGAGGAAGAAGGTTTAAAATATTTTTTTGCTTTGTTGATGTTGAAGACTGTGCGTGTGTGTGTGTGTGTGTGTGTGTGTGTGAGGTTATCTGTGTGTATCTCTCTGGGGCAGTGTGTCAGGGGTTCAACTTCTCCCAGTTCTTGCTTCTCCTGGCCTTGAGTTAAATTTTTCATGGGGAATGGGAAAGAGGCACTTTTAAATATTGGGACTAATTTAAGTGTTGCAAACATAGAAACTACGATGCAAGTAGGAAAATTTGAAAGAAATTAGATTTAATTGTGAATTGGGCTCCACTGAGTAAGAAGAATGCTGTAACGGAAAGTCACTGCAATCAGAAAATGCTTAGTTCCTAGAACATAGCAGACAATCAATAATCTCTGCATTTGTAACCATTCAAACAGCAACTAGACCGAGACTTACCTGCAGTCATCCACAGAGTGATGGTGTGGGGTGGGGGTGAGCTTCATGCTTACAATTATTATAGAAACAATGCAGCAGGGATAGGTTTTAACGTATTCATACAATAAGCATCATAAACATTAATTATGCTAAACTGTTACTAAAAAACTCCTAATAGTTAACACAGGGAAAGGTCTTAGAATTTTAAAATACTTTTGAAGTTATATTTCAAAATATATTCAACCAAAAAACTAAACACTTCATCAAACTTTTAGAGTTGGGAGGTTTTTCAGAGGTTAATTAATCCAATCAGTTAAGAGAGTCCATTTTAATGAGCTCTCATTGCTTCACCACAGGAATATATTGTACTTTCCTCATAAAACGTGAAAGCAGTCTGTCACGTGAGATCATTGACCCTCGTGGCCTTCGGTGCACCGTACCTGTGTTTCCCTCAAATGGGAGGTCGGCTCTGCAGCCGTACCACGGAGACAGTGGGACTCGGAAACTTAAAACCTGGGCGCAAGTCCACCTTGATCCTCAAATTGTTCTGTCACCCTGAACAAGCCACTGTATGTCTGTTGCCTTACCAGTAAATAAGAAAATGCCCACCTTAATGTCCTCATGTGGTGGTTGTGAGGATTAAATAAAACACTGCAAGGACCAGGCCTTTTGAAAAAACATATGAAAGAATGACACACACACATAGAAAGCACAGTAAAATGGACAGTAAGAAAGCCAAGCCTCTCTTTGACCACAGGCTGCCTGACCGCTTTTCCAAAAACAAATAACGTTAACGGTTTTTTTGTGTTTTCTTCCAGAAGTATTTAAGTATCTGGGGGGCTTTCGCTCAAACAGGCTTGCTGAGTAAGCACCGTACAGTATCTCGTTACTGCCTTCACTTAGCCGCGTACCCCAGAGCTCTATCCCCACCGGCACACACAGATGTGTACTTCTTTCTTTTGTAGAATCAGTTTCATGCTATTCCGTGGAAGGGTTGTGCCAAAATTCCTTAAGGAGTCCCCACTCATGGACATTTTCAGTTTCTTAAAAGTCTTTTGCTTCTACAGATTGTGATGCCATAAACATCTCTGTATGCAAATCTAGACTTTTTGTAGCACTGATTTTGAAAAATACCGAGAAGACTTGTCACACTATTACTCTCTCCTTTGTTGAATTCTGTGTAAGGTTGCATATCTTGGACTCCAGACACAGAGTTTTAATCTTGACCATGTGCTTTTAATAAGATCATCTCTGGGAGAACACAGTGCTGCAGCAAGACCCTGATAACAGAGTTGCACTTTCATATACAAAATAAGAACAAAGAATTAAGGAGCAAAATGTCAGTTTTCACTGTTTTTAAAAAACAGTAACAACAAACATTTGCAGAGGGCTCTCTAGTTCAGTGGGCATCTCACAAACATTGTCTTCTTAATGTCCCTCATTTAGTGCCTAATAGCATCACAAATTCATCAAATCTTAGAACTATTAATAGCAGGGATGTTAAAGTTCTTCTATTCTAATCACTTTTTCCAAATACAAATAATTCCTAAGACTATTTTTTAATATATCACAAAGGGTGATCATAAATTGCATCAAAGGGAGAACTAAGCTTATACCACAGGAAGTAGTGCCCTGACCGACAGACAGTGTTGTCAGAAAGCAGGCAAAGTAGTTGATTAAATGGATCGGAATCCTGGACAAACCTGTAGGAGCTGGTGAACTCGTAATCTAGAATCGCATTTGTTGTTACCACGCCGCTCAGCACGTCAATCTGGAATGCCTCGTCTTGATTGCCAGAAAGAATAGAATACTCGATTAGGCCGTTCAACCCACTATCCAGGTCAGTAGCAAAAACCTGCGAGGAATCGACTCTTCTGTTAGATAAGGTTTATTCTGTTAGATGGGTTAAGGCTGTTTTGCAGACAAATGAATTATGAAAGCATCACAGATTGTCAAACACATTTTAAAAACAATGATGAAAAAAATAAAACAGCTGAAGCTGACATTTAACCTTACAATAGAGTAGGTGATAGGGAAGGAATCTTTCTGCATACTCATCCAAAGGATGTCCAAATAATTTTCAGGAAGAATGGCACATGTTTTTGAGTTATAATTTTATGCAACAGGAAGGATTACTTGAAAAAAACCTAATTTACTTGAATAGAAGATTTCCAGTGATGTATATGGATTCATGCTAGCACCAGGAAAGGAAAGAAATGTTACAGAAAATTCTCCACAGAGTAACTTTTTTTATTTGCTCTTTATTTCCTACTTAAAGTATCACCTATAAAATAGGTCAGGTGTGGATTTTTTTTATATTGTATTTAAAGTTGCATTTTAAAGGGATCTTTAAATAAATGAAACAAAGCCTAGATTTAGTGCTTACAAATTTAGATCCTGATGATATATTTGATGGGTTGTCAAAGCAGTGGTTGAGAATAAAACAAGTTTTGCATCATTTTCCATCATTCTGCATTAAATTTTAACACTAAACCAATGATGTTAGTGGGTTCAAGATCTTAAGAACAATTTGACAGATTTATTTATTTATTGTTTTACTTTTTATATCCTCTATGCCCCTCAGCCTTGGCCTTAGCTCACGTCCCCTGTTATCCCTCTCCTGGGCCACTATACTGATAGACGTCCTAGTGGGTTCTTCCTTCTAATTTCCTACCTTCTCAACCTACTCTTCACACTGCTGCCAGTGTTCCCAGGGGACCCTGAGTGGCCCACATGGAGTTCATGAGGAGGGTACACAAGCCAGCTCTTTGGTACAGAAAGGCAACAAGACACAGTTTCCTTTGGGGTCACCAAGAAGAGACACTGGTTTGCATCTGGGGATAAATAAAGTCCACTCTGTCCCCTGGAGCCATACACTTAAGGGTTACAGGGAGTATCTCTGAGTGGTATATCGGTGCGGTTTTAGGGTAATACATAACCACTAGGGCGACCTTCACCAGGACAGAAACATACCAGAAAAGTGGTGCCCAGTGAATACAAGAACCTGAGCGACTCTGGGGGTCTAAGGCACAGCTTCCTTGAGTTGTTGTCATCAAAATGAATTGCCTCTAATTTGTCTTTCTCTCGGTTCACCCAAGATTCAACTTCCAGGGAGACAAAGTCTGTCTGACTGAGAGGAAACAGCTCATGACACCTTTGGTAGGGTCAATACCTTGACTGACAGTCCCACCATGACAAATGTCTTCACTGACAGTCCCACCGTGACAAATGTCTTCACTGACAGTCCCACCATTACAAATGTCTTTTTTTTTTTTCTTTTTTTTGAGACAGAGTCTCACTCTGTTGCCCGGGCTAGAGTGCCATGGCGTCAGTCTAGCTCACAGCAACCTCAAACTCCTGGGCTCAAATGATCCTCCTGCCTCAGCCTCCCGGGTAGCTGGGACTACAGGCACGTGCCACCATGCCCAGCTAATTCATTACAAATGTCTTGACTGACATTCCCACCATGACAGCATCTGACAGGAGAGGGTCAGATCCTCCAAGGAAGCTTGTGGGGCTGTAACCAAAAGGAGGCATATGGGCAGCATGGTGGTAAAAACCAGGAGGTAACCCCCGCAGGTGGTATGAACTCCAGAGCCTTCTCCATTTCTAATTTTCTGAACAGGACACAGGAGAATGGCAGTGATAGCTTCTCGGGAACCAAATGATGTGAAAACAGGAATAAAAAGCTCATTGTATCTGTCCTGACTCAGCCTTCTGGAAGTCAGTCTGCTGTAACTGGAAGCACTGGTGGGCCAGGCTCTCTCCCTGTTGGTGTACCTGGGCTTCAGATGTTGCCTCACCTGCACTTGCTCCACACTGAGCACTCTAGCTCCATCCAGGTCAGCACGCAGGGCAGAGAAGTGCAATGCCGCAGGGCCTCAGCATGGGGACCCTCTTGTGACAAAGTGGCACTGGAGGCTCTGCCACTCCCACTCTACCATCCCTGGGCACAGATAATGAAGACTGGAAAAGTGCATGACCTCACCTTCTTCTTAAATAGCATAGTCATGGCTGAAACCAGGGTAAAGACACAGCACTTCTGGAAGAAGCTGGCAACTGGAGAAGTATGGCTACTGTAATATGAAATAAATCTGCAATAATAGCTTAGGGGGTTCTGGATCTCCAGGACCACCAGTGTATGGGGGCACAGAGCTGAAATTCCAGGGCAGTTGAGACTCCACTAGTCTTATCTGCACCTCCAGAATTGGTCACGGGCATCAGGAACTGGACTTGAAGTCAAAGGAAGGTCTCTTTCTATAGAGTCAGGGGAAGGTAGCTGCACAGTAAGAACTGTTGGAGGTCTTGTCCAGAGGGCGTACTAGCATGCCCTGCCAATGCCTGACCCCACCTGGCCCAGAAAGGGGTATGGTGAGCATGAGGTGCTGATCGCAGCAGTGGCATTCCAGAGGCCAAAGAAAATGTCCTGCTCTGTGGCTAACTTTGCCCAGAACGTGGTTTTATACTGATTTCCTTCGCAGCATCACAGGAGGCTGGGGATCTCCTAACGCCCAGCTTCATGACTACTAAAAATCAATTCTGTGGTGAAGGGAAAGGCAAAAATGCAAATATCATTCTCCTGTGAAGCCTCACACTTGTCCTCCAGGGATAGTTTGCATCTCGCTCCCCTATTCTCTCGTGACACTAAATGCATGCTTCTATTACAACATCGATTATATGACATTTAAGTTATACACTTAGATTTCTTACTTCCCCACCAAATTGTATGCATTTCTAAGGTTAGTCATTTTTGTGCCCCTACAGAGTCCCTATCAGTGCTCAACAGAGTCCCTAGAGAAAGCAGGGGGCCAGCAACTGAGCACTGAATGAACAGAGAGAGAAAAAAAGTGCATGCAGAAACTCCAATTTTCTTCCATCTAAGGTTTCATCCAACCCATCAAACACTGTACATGCCTTGGAAACATTTAAATTTTAATTGATGTGTTGGACACAGGCCTTAGATATTTTGATATACATTGATTGATAATGATTCTCACAGAGAGAGAGAGAGAGAGAGAGAGAGAGAGAGAGAGACGTATTTCTGTTACCTGTATGACGTGAGCATTGTGGAACTGGCCCTCAGACACCGATGCTTGGTAAACACGTTGCTCAAAGCGCGGTAGATTATCATTCACATCCTGGATCAAGACTGCTACTTTGCTGTAGGCTCTATGCCTGCCACTTTCAGCTAAAACTATGAGTTGTACCTCATTTCTGACTTCAAAATTGAGAAACTTGGGTTCTTTCACAGTGAGCTGTCCTATTTTGTTTTCAAGGAGAAAAAAAGAAAAGAAAACGATGTTGTGGTTATTTTTTAAAAGTCCCAAGTCACGTTTGACTCATATGCTCACATGCTCACCTGCCCCTCAAGCCTCTCCTGGGCTGGCCTCCTTTCCCCACCGACTGGGGCCATTGTGAAAAAAGTTGAGATCTCACAGATATTCGCA
The DNA here is from genome assembly GCA_004363605.1 of Indri indri. NCBI lineage: Eukaryota > Metazoa > Chordata > Mammalia > Primates > Indriidae > Indri > Indri indri. The sequence continues at coordinate 123,422 of RJWJ010000201.1, forward strand.
GGGCTCAAACACGCAGAGGGAAAGAAACTGTGAAATATCTGGATCCCAGATATTTCCAGATCTCTTAAGTCATCCTTCTCTCTCCATATCTAGCCCATCACCAGGTCTGGAAAGTCTGCCTTTCAAACATCTCTTGAATCCGCCTCTCACAGCCCCACTGCTGCCACCCTCCTCCAAGCCACCAGCATCTCCCACTTTGTAACCGGTTTCTCCCAATCCAGTCTCCACTCTGAATTAAACAAAAAACAACGCTGTCATTGCCCCACATAAAACCCTTCAATGGCCATAACATGCATCTGTTCCTCGAAAGCTCATTTCAGAGTCATCACGTGTGTTTCCACCTGCCTGGAAAAGGCCCCCACATCTATCCTTCTTCAGGGATCTTTCCAGAACACCCACACTTGTACCATCATTGTGTCAGCCCCTAGTAGACTCTCACAAGGCAACTGTGTTTCTGGGCAGCTGCATCATCACTTTGTTCACCTGTTTTGGTCCTATTATTCCTCTCCGTTTATAAGTGCCACAAGGTGAGGACTCTTACCCGTTTGGTACACACGATCGTAACCCCCGTGTCTAGCTCAGGGTCTGGCCTACAGAAGGCACTCAGTAATACTTTTACACCCTCGTATAAAAAGCAGAACCAGGTTAGGGAGGCGGAATTTTGGGGGTGATGTCATGCTCTAGTTTCCCTCCCAAATTAAGAAATTTACTCTCTTAATATAATTTCCTTTTCTAGATTTACTCTGTTTTTTCCTCCACTTTACAACAAAGTTTATAACTCAATTTATTACTATTATTTACTAGGCTTTAACTGTCAGAAATTCCATAGAATAGAGATTCGCTGAATGAGCACTGACCTGGAGTTAGAGAAACTTGAAACCGAACATAAATCTCAGATCTAGCAAGTTATTTTAGGTCAATTACCCAGCTCCGCCACCTATTAATTTTGTGACCTGGAATAAGTTATTCAGGTTACATAAAGCTGAGCCCCCTTTTCTGTAAAATGGGGATATTAACAATGACCTCACAGGGTGCCATGAGGAGCAAGTGACACAATGTGTGTTTGGAGTGTCTTTGCAGTGATGTGTGGATTCCATGATGTTGTATCCATGTTTATCTGCCCCTGCATCATCATGTATCGATTTAATATCTTTGTGAACTCTGAATTTAGAAAGAGAAAATTTAATAGCCATGGACTATTAGAAGTTTGATCTTCTGGTGGAAGAATCTGAACTTTCTCTGGAAATATAGCCTGGAAGCCACAATTCTTACTGCTCTGTGTGAACTGGCTTTTCCAGATAACCAACCCAGTCCAAAAACCCTCAGGCCATCCAGTACCTATTTGAATTCTAGTGGAGATCATATCCAGTTCCAATACTCCATGCTTGGTATTGAGTGTTTTGGGGGAGATTTTATAACTTACATTCCATTAAGAAAAAATAAATAGGTATATTCTATATTAAGAACTAGCTATACTACCAAACTTAAAGTTTCATAAACTCATTATCATTTTTTGACATCAGATTTAGTTATCAATTTAGTACTGGAACAAAATTACTTTTACAGACCACAGGCCGTTGTGACCAACAACCCTGATAGAAAATTTAGAGCAGCTCTAACTTTTGGCAGCTAGATAATCATTAAGAAGCCTTTTGATAGTCTGGTGACAAAAGAAGAGGGTTTCCAGAAACCTCTATGAAACCAGGTTTGATTCCTGCACCCCAGATGGCACAGGGGCCCGAGTCTGAGGTGGCTCCAAAGCTTCCACACGGATCTCTCGGTCCACCAAATAGGGCCCTGGGCTGGCTAGCATGTTCTGTTACTGTTTGTAAAAGAAAAATACAATAGAAATGTAACACTACATTGCCAATGTCACTTAGTAGAAAGTGTGCCAGTTATAGTGCAGATCAAAGTGGATTTTTTAATAAAAGGCTTGTGTTTAGGCTTTGATAATTGGAATTTTGCACTTGGAAGAGATCTACAGTTCTAATGCTTTCCTTGCTTCGTTTTTATTTTTGGCCTAATAACTGGCATATGCTGTGAAAGCTGTGCAAGTAGAAAGACAATAACCAGTGTGTGGGATGGTTCGAGTCTGGCACACCTACAAGAGCCGCATTTTGCCTTAAATGCTACGTGTGTGTTTTTCTCAAAGACATCAGGATGTTCCGTCATCAGAGAGATGAAAGCACTATGGGCTCTAACAGTATGGGCGGAAAGCCACATTTTCCTTGGAGTGAGAAGCCTCACAAACACCAACTTCATGTTCATGCTTATGTTGTGTTATTATGTTGTATAATATAATATGTTAGTGTGCCAGTTATGTAATAACTTGAGAACAAAATAGTAGTAATATTTTCATTCCAATACATATGTGTGTGTGTGTGTGTATATATATATATATATATATATATATATAGCTTTCGATTAAGTTATAAAATAAAATTCAAAATGAGATTAAGATTCTTCAAATACCAAATGCTTGATAACATAATGAGATTACTTTAGTCAATTACATACTGCGTACATGCATCTGTACAAACCCAAAGGAGAATAGATAAATATTTATGTTATCCAGTGGCTTTTAAACTCTTTCCTATGAAAACTGTGTCTTTGAAACAAAAGTTTAATCATTTTTGTTTCATGTCACTCTAACAAATACTAGAATGAATACTGCCATCTGTTATTTACATACACAACCTTAGGCTCTAAAATCTCTGCTGATTTAGACGGTGAATAATACATGTTTTTAATCTAAAGTGGATGGAATTTAGACATAAAAGTCAGCCTTTGGTTTGTGACTATGGAACAGAGGGCAAACTGTGGCAAAAATAGACAGGAAACACAGTTCTCATCAAAGATCTATCTAATCATAACTTATCATAACTAATAAAGTGGTTTTCTCCCATTTTTATTCTTAAGAAAAGTGACTACAATCTTAGAGATCAATATTATTGATTTATCATAATACCAGTTTCTATTTTAACTGGTCTATGGTTTAAAATACACAAATTCAGAAAACTTATGTTAAGTTCCTTTAGACACAAGTTTAATGAAAATGTGTCCAAAGTAGCATGAAAGATGCATTTAACATCATAATTAAAGTTTTAAAAAAGGTGTCTTGACAGTAGAATGAAAAACTACATACTTGAACAATCCTCATAAGAAAAACAATTAAAATGCTTGATAAATTATATATGCATATAACATATGTGCATGTATGTGTGTGTATTAAAATGCATTGTTGAGCTGATACAGTTGTAGGGATTCCTCAGAAGACCAAAAAGAGAAAAAAACAGAAATTATGGGAGGTCAGCAAGCACTAAAATCGCATTTTTGTTGCAAAGGTTTCTATAGTAAACTTCTACCTTGATATCCATTCCGGACAGCTGCACAGAGTGTGAAAAGTAAGGCAAGGAGAACCCACAATATTTGAAGGAACTAGTAGGAAAAACCAGCATAAAGCTGGAATTCCAAAGGCTATGTACATTCCAAATGAGTGATCAATACTGAAAGAAAAAAGAAACAAATTAGAACTGAAACTGAAGCAGAACCAGCAGTGTGGACATTACTGAAATTTGCTGAAGTGTTTAGAATTACACAGATATTAAAGGACAAAATTATGGAATACTGCCCTCAGATGGAACACCCTTATGATCCAGAAGGATTACAACCTCTGCAGCAACACTCTGATGAGTTAAAGAGTCAGAAACTTCTGATTACAATGTTCTTCCAAAAGATTTCGGCCAAAAAGCCGTCAACTATCAAAGATCCCCAACCATTGATATTGTCTGCTCCTGACATCCAACCATCGACATCTTCCAGAATGATCCAGAATCACCCAAAGCAGATGATCCACCTTCATCTGCGACACAGAAACTTGACCTTGGCTGGGCGTGGTGGCTCACGCCTGTAATCCTAGCACTCCTGGAGGCCGAGGCGGGCGGATTGTTTGAGCTCAGGAGTTTGAGATCAGCCTGAGCAAGAGCGAGACCCCGTCTCTACTAAAAAAAAAGTAGAAAGAAATTATCTGGACAACTAAAAATACATAGAAAAAATTAGCCTGGCATGGTGGCTCATGCCTGTAGTCCCAGCTACTCGGGAGGCTGAGGCAGCAGGATCGCTTGAGCCCAGGAGTTTGAGGTTGTTGTGAGCTAGGCTAATGCTATGGCACTCACTCTAGCCAGGGCAACAGAGTGAGACTCTGTCTCAAAAAAAAAAAAGAAACTTGACCTTTTTTTGATGTCAGTGTTGGTTGGAAAAAAGAAAAAAAAATCTCTTCTGAGAATTTATTAGTTTAACCCTGGATTTGTGGTAGCCATACTATCATAAATATATTTTAAACTCTTAGGAATTAAATGTAAACTGGTTTCTCCCTAATGATGTCTCCAGCTAAATTGCAGAAAAGAAAGCAAGTACACTCTAAAAGGCACAAATTCAACCCAGGCTTCAAAAAAATCCTCAAAGAAAACATTTCAAGGACAATGGGCAGCTCATAGTCTACAAACACAAAAATCACAGAGAAACAAGTCTCCATAAATGGCAGCAAGCAAATCCACGACAGCAGACAGCAAAGCTGCAAAGACTTCAGATGCTAGAATTATTGGACGTAGAATTATTATTAATATATATGTTCAAATATATAAAAAAGAACATGGAAATACGAACAAGGAACAAGACATGTTTTTTTAATTACAAAGAAGAGTTGAAAGAGAACCCAAGAGAACTTCTGGAAATGAAAAATACTGTTCCCTAAACTGAAGAGAAAGACAAAAAGATGAAAAATAAGAAAAAGAGATGTAGGAGAGTGTCCTATGGCCCAATATTTGTCTAATTGGAGTTCCAAAAAAAGATACAAATAAATGGCATTTAGATCAACAGCTGACTTCTTCATACAAAAATGGGGAGCCAGAAGACAGTAGAATAATATCTTAATATGATGAGAGAAAATAACTGTGAAACCAGACTTACAAGACCAGCAAAAATATATATTTTAAAAACAAGGATTAAATAAACACATTTTTTAGACAACCAAAACCTGAGAGAGTTTACTACACAGACCCTCACTAAAGGAGATACTTAAAGCAGAAAGAAAATGATACTATAGGAAAGTCTGAGATATAAGGAAGAACAGTTAGCAAAGACATTAGCAAAGATGCAGCTAAATCAATTTGAAAACACTAATAATGCCTAATTTGAAAGAACTAAAATTGTGGTCAGCAAAAGCATATGAATTGAAAAAGGAGTATTTGGAGATAAAGAATTGTATGTCTATTGTATTATTCAGGAACAGGATATTGATTAATGTTGGACTTTAGTTATATGTGTTAAAAAAAAATAGCTAGGCTAACCACTAAAAGAAGAGAAATAGCTATACAACTTCCAACAAACACAGAAGAAAATGGTCATTTTCAGACAATGATTGTATATGTCAAATGTAAAGAAAAATGTTGGAATGACTAAGAGTTTACAAGTTTGCTAGATACAAAATCAAAAGACAAAAGTCGATTTCAAGGATATGAACCAGTATTGCCAGAAAAAGTAACAAGAACTTAGGCCAAATCTAGCAAGAGATATGCAAGCCAATGTGTATCATCCTTTGCTATTCCTCTTTAACATGTAATGGTTTGTGCACCATAAGTCACGGTAAAAACGTTGAACAAAAGAATAAAGTAATATTAATAATAATAGAAGAGCACACAGCATGAGTCTATTATCAGAATTAAATCAAGGTTAAAGTAAATAACATATTGTTTAGAAAAGCAAATACACTGGAAAAACTATAGCCCCCAAAAAGTGATCAATACTAAATCGAAGTTATTGATTAGCTCTGGGGTGAAAGAAGAGAGACAAGAGGTAATGCATATGGTAATTAGCTCAATTTAGTCATTCCACAATGTATCCATAGTTCTAAACAACAACAGCAATAACAACGACAAAATAAAAGGAAGAAAAAAGAGAGACATAAAAGGGAAGGGGCACACAGAGACTTCCTGAAGTTCTAATATAGTGGTCCCCCCTTATCTGTGGGGGATACATTCCAAGGAACACACAGGATGCCTGAAACCATGGATAGTACCAAACCCTACGGATAATGTTTTTTTCCTATACATACATACCTATGATAAAGTTTGATTTATAAATTAGGGACCATAAGAGATTAACAAGAATAATAATAAAATAGAACAACTATAATAATATACTGTAATAAAAGTTATGTGAATGTGGTCCCTCTCTCTCTCCAGCTATCTCTCTCTCAAAATATGTTATTGTGCTGTCCTCACCCTTCTTGTGATAATGTGAGATGATAAAATACCTACATGATAAGATAAATTGTGGTGAATGATGTAGGCATTGTGACATAGCATGAGGCTACTACTGACATGTCATCGAAAGAAGGATCAACTGCTTCGGGTGACCCTGGCTCATTGAACCATGCTGTTGGTGGTTGGGTGTCAGGGGCAGACAATGTTGATGGCTGGAGACCCTCAATAGTGGAAGGTCTTTTGCCAAAACCTTTTGGAGTAACATTGTAATCAGAAGTTGCTGTCTCTTTCCTTTGAACTCATCAAAGTGCTGCTGCAGAGGTTGTAATCCTTCTGTGATCATACGGTTGACTTTAATGTGATAAACCGAGGATTGTATTGCGTAATTTTGTCCTTTAATATCTGTGCAATTCTAAACACTTCAGCAAATTTTAGTAATGTCCACGCTGCTGATTCTGCTTCAGTTTCTTCATGTTCCCCTTCCTTTGTAGGTGATTCAACAAGGTCTTCCAATTCCTCATTTGTTAGCACTTTTGGGCACCCTTCAATATGTTCTTCCACTTCTTCATCAAGTATGTCAGCAAGTCTTTCTCCACCAACTTGTCTTGCCGTGTGAATGATTTTCCTAATTTCTCCATCAATCCCTGGGAAGCCTTTAAAATCAATCATGACTTCACTCCAGAAGTTATTCCAGCAGACATTTTCAGTTTCTGGTTTTAATTCATCCATTGCAGCTTTAATGAACGTTACTGTGTCAGCAACAGCGAATGATTTCCAGCATTGCATTATGTCCAGATTCTGGTCTGTAGCAACTGTTGATCAAAGAGATCAAATACCAGGTGGGTGTATGTGGCCTCGACAAAACTAATGATGCCCTGGGTCAAGGGGCTGATGCAGTGAGGTTGTATTTGTATGTCAAAATACATTCTGGACATTTCCATTTGCACAGTAAACAGATTCAGGATGGCCAGGTGCATTGTCTATTATTAACAGGACTTTAAATTCCAACCCTTCCTCTTCCAAGTATTTTTTACTTCTGGACTGAAGCACTGGTGGAACCAATAAACAAGATGAGTGTCACCATGAAATATGATTATGTTGCCAGAACATGGGTAGAAAATTTTTGTTTTTGTTTCTGAGAGCATGTGGGGTCTTTGCTCTGCACACTACACCCGATTCTATCATACACCCTGCAGCACTGCCACACAGCACCAGAGTTAATCCCCCTTCCATGTCTCATGCTCTCATGCTTCCTTTAGGCTTTTAAAAATGTAGGTTCTATTGGGCATTTTCTTACAGAACAGCCTGATCTCATTTCAATTGAAGACTTGCTTTGGATGCTCTCCTTTCTCCTTAATCAACTTCTTTAACTCTGCTGGAAATTTGGCAGTAGCTTCTGTGTCTGCAGATGGAGCCTCTCCAGTAATTTTTATATTTTTCCATCCGAACCTATTTCTGAATCTGTGTGATCTTCCCTTACTTGCAGTAGATGACTTGGTCTCACTCTTTTCAGGGGTTCCCTGGCTGACATCTTCACATAAGCTCAATGCTTTCTGGCACAACACATTACCCTCAGTTGGAATGCATTTTCTGTTCATGTCTTCCACCCACAAAGTTAATGCCTTTTCCATCTTAACTAAGTTCTTGTCCCTTATGGTAGCTGTAATTTTGTGTTTTGAAGTGCAACAGCAAAACTAGCACAAATTTCTTTTTCCTTCTTCACAATTTCATAGGTGGAAGATTTGTCCTTACCGTAGATCTTAGCAACCTCAACATGATTTTTTCTCTTTCCTTAAGTCAAAATATTTCAACTTTTCACTTAAATGAAGCATTTTATGGTTTCTCTTTGGCATGTCTGAATTGCCAGTATCACTATTCTTTCACTTTGGGGCCATTATGAAGTCAAATAAGTATTACTTGAACACAAGCATTGTGAAGACCTTGACAACTGATTCGATAACCAAGATGGCTACTGAGCGACTAATGGGCTGGTAGCATATATGGCATGAATCCACGGGACAGAGGGATGATTCATGTCCTAGGCAGAATGGTGTGAGATTTCATCACGCTACTCAGAATAGTGAGCCATTTAAAACTTATGAATTGTTTATTTCTGGAACTTCCCATTTAATATTTTCAGACCACTGCTGACCATGGGTAACTGAACCCTGGGAGAGTGAAACCGTGGGATAAAAGGAGACTACTATAATGTGTTATTTCTGAACATGGGTGGCAAGTGTATGGGTTTTTATTTTACTATTGTTCATTAAACAATTTTATGCATTTTCACCTACCATCTTGTAGGTATTTCACAATAAAATTTGTAAATGAATTAAACATAATCACTTATTCAAAAAATAAAGAGGTTTCTGTGGATGATCTCTTTGGACTGACCTTAGGCAGATTTTATCTGTATTTTAATGAGAGACTCCAGAAAAAATAAGGTCAGGCCTGGGCCATGTTAGGAGTGTGGTGGCAGAAGGATTTGGATAGCCTGGGAAAATATGCAAACTCTGCTACTTTCCTTTCTTCCTAAACAAATTCCCAGAACACTCAGACACCTGGACTACACAAAGTTAAGACTTGGTGATGTCCACGAATGACCCTGTTTACAAGAGGATTCCTGTGCCATCCTTTAACCCAACGATAGGGTGAGGAGATGAAGGCTTCTACCAGGCTATCAGAAAGGTTGCTGACCAAAGGCTGTGTGGACCCAGAAGTCATAACACCACATAGGATGAGAGGGCATTTGCCTCAGAAATTACTCCCTCTCAATTCCTCCCGTGTGCATGTACTACAGATTAAACAAGGCAGTTGTATGGTAATGTAGAAGTTATTAAAAACATTCTCCTTGAGGTTTGACAATGAAGCAATAGATATGTATCCACTACATAGTTGTTAGTCAAAAAAGTATGTTTCAAATGATCAATTGGTATTCATTTAAAACACAATAATGATCTTATTAAAGCTAAATTTAATACACGCTGTACTTGGAAGTAATTTCTTTACCACTACATAGAAACCTTTCCAGCTGTCCTTTTTTGTTGCGTTGTTGACATTCAGTGGCGAATTACAAGAATCTCTGATGAAAATTCCCCAAGGCCAGACGTGTGTGCTTACTTTCAATTCAAACTCAGTATCAATGATCTCCCCACCATATCTCCAATTTTCCCAAATACTTGGATCACATAAGTAGAAACTAATCTATCTGTAAAAATTTGAAGGGCAGGATAGATACTGTCTAATTTGGAAGTATTAAGATAGACATCTTAGTGAATATACATAAACAAATAAATAGTTCTTGATTTCCCACAATTTCTCATAGGCTGCCATAGATAACTCCGTCTTGTTTAACTTTTAAATTATTTACTCCTAACTCTTTCTAATTCTTAAATTTTTCAGGAGTATTTATTACTAGTAACATTAAATGGAGCAGGACATTAAGATGTTAGAGGACAGAGAAGGATTACCTGAGTTGGAGCACAAGGAAAAAACACCATCTTCATTTCCACTAAAAATTGAATATTTAATGCTGTCCTGAATTGAGTCAGGAGCAAGAGCTTTTATGGTCACAATAGAAGTACCTGTAAAAATTAGGTAAACAAAAACTTCTTTAGGATTAAGAAAATTTCATGGAAAAACAAGAGCAAATACTAAGTATTAATATTTATTATTTGCCTACTATATTTTCACTTGTTCATTCATTCAACAATTACTTATTAAGTGTCTTCGATAAGGCAGAACCCATGATAGATACTGGGGATATAGTGGCAAACAAAATAATAAAGATGTCTATCCTCATGGTGTTTATTATACTGGTGGGAGGAGACGATCAATAAGCCATTCAACAAATATATAATCAAGGAAATTTTCTGATTGTGCCAAGTTCCCTAGAAAGAAAGAAATAAGGTTATGTGACAGAAGGCACTTCTTCTGCAGGGAGGCAGACACTGCTTTTGAGAAATGTGGGCACAGTGAAGGACGAGAAGCCATAGGAAGAGCGGGAGAAGGAGGATTCCAGCAGATGGAAGAACCACTCATAGGCCATGGGCTGGGAAAGGGCCTGGTTGGGGAAAGCACGTGACTGAGGGAAGAGGCACAAGGTGGAGACGGTGGGTAAGAAAGGGTCAGATTTTATTCTATGTGCAAAGGGAAATCATGGAGGCATTTTAAGAAATAGAGTAAAATAATATGATTTACTTTTAAGAGCTATCATTCCAATGCCTGTGTGGAGAACAGAGAAAAGAAGGGTAAGAATGGAACAGAGAGACCAATTAAGATAATACTGCAACAATCCACTCAGGAGACAATGACCCAGTACTGTAGGAGGGGCGATGGAAAGACGTGGAGGGATTAAGACACACTTTGACACAGAGCCCTGAACACTGGGTGGGAGTGGGAAAGGAGGTTATAGGAGTATAAATAAAAGCAATATTCCCTCAACCAGCTTCCAGTCTAGTCGTAGGTCAAAAGAACCCAACTAGAGAGTAACCAAGGGCTTAACTGCGTGTATGAATTCATTCAAGAATTGTTAAGACAGGTCAGGAGCAAGTCAAGAGATAACTTTAAGGAAGAAACAGAAATTGAGCTAGGTGTAGGAATTAGAAAAATAAAAAAGGAAGTCATTTTAAGTTACGGGGAACAGAATGATTACCAGCATGAAAGAATTAGCAAGGACCGATAGTGGCACTAAGTGTGTGTAATTAGAACTGGAACCATATAAGACAGGAGTGGAGAAAAACTCTAAATAGAAAGGAGTGCAAAGTGGCGGAGGGAAGGAGAGGTAGGCAAGCATACGGGAGACCTTGGCAGCAAGGGAGACAAGTGTGGCTTTACGTCAAGGATCGGCAATTTTTTCTGTAAAGAGCCAGATAATAAATACTTCAGGCTTTAAGGGTCATACAGTCTTGTCGCAAATACTCAAGTCTGCCATTGCAGCATGAAAGCTGTCACAGACAATGCATAAACAAACGAGCGTGGCTGTGTTCCAATAAAACTTTATTTACAAAGGTAAGTGGATGAGCAGATCCTTGCTTTATTAGATGGGAAGCAGTGAAGAGAAAACGGGAAGTTCTTGAGATGGAAATTGGTGTAACAAAAAGAAGACGCTGAGTGCCTGTGAGGCAAGCTGAGTGCAGCAGCTGTCTGTACGGACAGTTCTGGGAGAAAAAAGTAATCTACAGCTGCTGAAAGAGTCCGAAGAATCCATCTGGGCCCCAAGTTAGGACTCTGATGTCTTTATATTATCTTATGTCCTTTGTGGCTCATCTCTGCTCGGCTTCCTGTCCTGGCTGTCCATTTTTCTCCCTCTTAGGACTGCCTGCCTTGTTCTCTTAATAGTATTTGTATTCAATCAACTTCACTCATGTAAAATTTACATATGATAATCTACACATATTGTAAATCTACGGTTCTATGAGTTCTGATGACTATACACCTGTGACAGCAATATCATGACCAAGACATAGAATATTTCCCACACCTCAGAAAGTTCCCTTATGTCCATAACAGCCCATTTCTCTCACTTTTGGCCCCAATCAATCACTGATCTACTTTCTATAACTCTAGACTAGCTTTGTCTCTAAAATTTCATACACTTGTGAATCACACAATACCTGGCTTCTGTTGCTTAGCATCATTTTTGAGAATCAAGCAAGTTACTTTGTGTATCAAAATTCATTCCATTTTTATTGCAGAGTAGTATTCTACTGAATGGACATACTACTATTTGTTTTTCACTTACCTATAGATGGAAATTTGAATTGTGTCCAGTTTGAGGCTATTATGAATCAAGCTGCTGTGACCATTCATGCGTATGTGTTTGTGTGGACCCACGTTTTCATTCCTCGGGGGTAAACACCTAACACCTAGGGTAAGTGTATGTTTAACTTTATAAGAAATTGCCAAACTCTTTTCCAAAGTAGTTGTACCATTTCACATTCCTACTAGCAACTTATGAGGATGCTCCTTGCTCTACATCAATTGGTATTGTCAATCTTTTTAATTTTAGCCATCTTAGTGGACATACAGTACTATTTTACTGTGGTTTTAATTTCCCTGATGTCTGATGATGTTGAGTATCTATTCCTGTGCTTACTGGCCACTTCCACCCCTCTTTTTAATTCATCTTTGTTCCTTGGCTTTCTGTTTTCTGCTCATCCACCACTTCTGAGAAACTTCTTCATAGTTCCTCACAGACCTTAACCCTCTGGTCTTAGGCCTATAACTTACAGCATCTATTTTAGATGCCATTATCTTGCAATGACCCTGTCTCTTCTCTTACTGTCATCCTGCTCCACAGGATGACACCTACTGGCAAAGGTATGCATGTCGCCCTCACTGGGGGGAGATACATAGGAGGTGATGCTATAGGACTCTCCTTTGTTGCTGGGTGTACAGCAACAGGGGCTGTATAAGATAGTGCCAACAGGCACAACAGGGAAGTAAAAGAAAACATTTTAAAAGGAACTAGAGCTGACATGGTGTCAGAGAGGAGTACAGAACAGGGCTCATTACTAGATGTCCTCAGGTAAAAGCGAGAAGCATGAACAAATGAAGGGGTCAGATGGATGGAGGAGGCCAGAGCATGCCTGACGTGCCTGAGACACTCAATGTCAGCCCGTTGCTGCCAGTAGGGAAAGGAGGCTTCAGAATGCTGAAGATCCTGTCTTTTCAAGAGAAGATAAAAAATGTGTATTTATTTTCATGTGAAATCCCCCAATTCCTAAATAGTGGAAAATAATTTCATTTATGAGAGAAAAAAAAAAAAAAAAACCACCATGTGGATTGACAAAAACACAGCTGTGGCCTAACTCCAGTTCTGAGTCTGCCTGTTTACCATCTCAGATAGAGAAGCGAACCTCTCCTTTTTTTGTTACCAGCCCTTTTGGCACTTATATTGTGTTAGTTATTTGTCACCCATGGACTTGTACTGAACACATGTGAAGACTGATCTCTTTTCCTTGCATAAATTGGACTAAATTCCATGACAGTAGAGGAGGTTTTCTATATATTTGTGTTCTATATATTTCAATAACTTTAGTTTTACCTTTAAAATTTCATATACTTGTAAATCATACAGTATCTGGCATCTTTTTCTCAGTATAACTTTTGAGAAAAGCATACTGTTCTGTGTATCAAAAGTATATTCCTTTGTACACAGTAGGTGCTTAATAAGTATGGGAAGAAGGGAGGTTAAAAAGGGAGACAGAGAGAGGGAGAAAGGACACTGACATTTTCTAGCCTGAGAGATTTTAAAAATACTGTTCCTTGCCTACAGGGCCACCCTAAGCCAACAGAAATTACTTTTTAAAAAAATAACTCAATATTATAATATCATATCTGATAGTGACATTTGCAGTAGTTAAAAAATAGCATCTATTCAAGATCTCTGTTGAATCTCCTCATTAAACCCTACTACATGGCCCTGGAAACATAGCTTAAAACCCATCCTGCTAGAAATAAAATGATCCCTGACCCAAGGAAAATTGATATATATTTTTTTCTGGATACTTAAAAGAATTTCACTGAAAAAAATAGAAAAAAAGAAAAGGCCCTAGAACAAACAGTATTTTCCCCTTTCAAAGCTTAACATTCAAAAAATGCAATAATCACTATAAATATTAAAGGAAACAAGTATATGATATTGCTTGTAAAATTGAAACTTCAGTGAAAACTCAGTGAAAAAAGGTATAAAACAGAATTTGTTATGGAAAAAGAACAAGAAAATCCAAACTGAATATACTACTCTCTTAAGAAACAATATGTTTAACATAAACTGTGACAAAGTTTGTAAGTCATTTATCAGGATTTCTGAATGGTGGTTCTTTTTAAGCCAGTTATGAAGTCATTTAGTGACAAAGTAATGGATTTTAATCAATCATGGTGGAATCAAGTTATTACACATGTTGAAAACTCTTTCAAATTACATTACAATCTGATGCTTACTTTATTGCATTTCAGGAGACATGTTGTTCACATAAAAATGTCTTACATTTTTGGTAGGACTATGCCTTTACGGTAGTACAATACGTTTTATCCTCAGTGCTCAATAACAGTTCTGTGCTTCCTGATACAATTTATTTTTTTAAACACAGGAAATTTTATTTCAACTGGCTTGTCATATATTTTTAAGAATGGCAGTAAGAAAAGAAACAGCTATGCCAACAAGATGTACGATCTTGCTGACGGCCTTTTTTCATGGGTTAAGATGCTTATTGTATGTCCAATTACAAAAGAAAACATGGAGATTGCTTGCACGTAAATGAATAAAGATGAGCACAGAGCTGCAAAGAAGAATTACATATAACTTCTCTTACAAAGGGCACAATCTTATTTTTATTGCAATAAAAATTTTCATAATATCAAATGGAATTGTAGCAGAAAAGAATTTCATTCAATGAAAATATTTCAAACTAGATGCTAAAGTTAGCAAGGAGCTGCAAATGTTTATACATGTTTTTCCTCTGACAAAGTCTAAATTTGTGAATGTCTTGAAAAAAGAGGAAATAACTAAAGGGGCCTTGAATCCTTCTAGGTTTCTGCTTACTGTGCACATTTTTAACAAAAGTCTATCTCTGGGCATGTAGATAAAAGTTATAATTACTGTTCATTTTACATAAAGGTACAAATAGCAAGCTATGAGACCAAACATTGTATCTTTAATTCCCATGAGGTAAGTGAAACATACAAAATAATTTACCTTTTACTTTTTCAGTTTTTTAAAATTTCACATTAAGTCTAACATTGCTTTAAAAAGTATAACACATTTAATGTTCTTATTTCTTTCTTCTTTACAAAAATACAATTAAAAAACTAATACAACCACAGTAGCAGTTTAAAAGCACAATTATATACTTTTTATGTTACATGACTATAAAAACCAATACTTGTGTAAATATTTAGGTAAAGTAATTTGGAAACATGGCCCAATCAAAGCAATAAAATACATCTCTAGGAATCAACCCTAAAGAAACAGAGATCTATGAATTATCTGACAAAGAATTCAAAGTAATCATTGTAAAGAAGCTCAATACACTACCAGAGAACACGAATAGGCAACCAAATCAAATCAGGAGAACTATGCATGAACAAAATAAGAACATCAACAAAGAGAAACTAATAAAAGCATCAAACAGAAATTCTAGAACTAAAAAAATATAATAAATGAATTGAAAAATTCACTTAGGGGGGTTCAACAACAGACTTAATCAAGCAGAAGAATCAGTGAACTTGAAGACAGATCCTTTGAAATTACCAAGGTGGAGGAACAAAAAGAAAAAAGAATGAAAAAAATGAAGAAAGCCTAACAGATTTATGGGACACCATAAAGTGGATTAATATATTCATTATAAAAACCTCAGAAGATGAGAGAGAGAGAGACAAAGGACAAAGGGCAGAGAGCTTATTCAAAGAAAAATGGCCAACTTTCCCAAATCTGAAGAAGAAAATAGACATCCGTATTCAAGAAGCTCAAAGGACTATAACTAGGACATATCCAAAGAAGTCTACATGGAAACACATTAAAATAAAACTGTAAACGATAAAGAGAAAATCTTAAAAGCAACAAAGGAAAAGTGACATTTTGTACAAGGAAGCTTTCATAAGACTAAGTAGATTTCTCAGCAAAGACAGTACAAGTCAGAAGGGAGTAGGATGAAATATTCAAAGTGCTGAAAGAAAAAACTATCAACCAAGAATACTGTATCTTGCAAAACCATCCTTTAGAAATGAAAGAGAAATAGAACTTCTCAGATAACCAAAAGCTGAGAGATTTTGTCTCCACTGAACTTGTCTTACAAGATATATCAAAGTGAGTTCTTCAAGTTGAAACAAAAGGACACTAGTCAGCAAATGAAAGAATACAAAAATATAAAGTTCTCTCTGGTAAAAGTAAATATAGACATAAATATAGAATCCTGGAATATGGCAATGGTAGCACATAAATCACTTTTAGTTCTGGTATAGAATTTAAAAGATAAAAGGATAAAAAACAACTATAACAAAAAAACTATGTTAACATACAAATATAAAAGATGTAATTTGTGACATGGATAACATAAAGTGTGTGTGTAGGGAAGATGCAAAGGAGCAGAGTTTTTGTATGCAATTGATGTTGAGCTGTTGTAAGTTTAAACTAGATTGTTATAACTATAATACGTTCTACATAATCCCCTGTAGCAACCATGAAGAAAATACCTATAGAAGAAACACAAAAGGAAATAAGAAGGGAATCACACATGTAACTACAAAAAAAAAAAAAAATCAATGAAACAAAAAAGGAGGTAGTAAGAGAAGAAAAGGATAAAATAACTACAAGACATACAAAAATAATTTATTTTATTTTA